>CM017321.1:59123015-59138210 GCA_006937295.1 Carpinus fangiana
CCCCCCCTACCCCCACCCCCAACATGCTGACATGGCATAATATGAGCAAAACTTTTTTTATTTTAATTATGCTCATGTCAGATGCTGGTGCTTGAAATAAAATGGATGTGAGCCGTAATATTATTATTTAATTATTCATTGATATGATAAGTGTTATGTGAATTTATTAATTAATAAAATTTAAATTTTTTATATTTAGTGTTTAAATTATTAGTAATTTGAACAGCACATAAAGAGGGTTATAAAAAAAAAAAAGTCCTCTTCCAAAAAAAAGTCCTCTCTAGGGTTTCTCTGAGTTTTCTCCGAGAAGATCACAGGTGAGGCCAAAAACTGTATGGAGGGCAAGATGAGGAGGAATCTAACACTTTCAGAGGGTGAACAACTGGGCATTCTTGTGGATGATTGTGAGGTTGTTGAAGCGAAAAAACAGGGAAACAATTGTTTGATAGGGAAAATATGGGCTGAGAAACGAATAAACAGAGATGGTTTTGTTCGTGTCTTCAAGAGGATTTGGCGAACAGATGGGGACGTTGTCTTCAAGGAGATTCAACCCAATGTTTGGATGTTTGAATTCAGTCAAGAGGGGGACAAACAGCGGGTGTTGGCAGGAAGGCCGTGGTCTTTCGACCGTTTCATCATCGCCTTATCAGAGTTTGATGGCAACATCCCCTCTTCCCAATGGGATTTCACGACCTCACCATTCTGGATCCAGATACACGACATCCCTCTAATATGTATGACGAAGGCGATCGGCAGCAAAATAGGAGAATTGCTGGGAATTTTGGAAGAGGTAGACATTGAAGGGGATGGGGTCGAATGGGGTAGTGTGCTGCGAATAAGGGTGGTCATTGACCTTCAGAAGCCACTTGAGAGGGGCAGGGCACTAACCATCGCCGGCAAATCTCATTGGGTAAGCTTTCAATACGAAAATCTCCCTGTCTTTTGTTTCAATTGTGGTAGAATTGTTCATGAAAACAGTGGGTGCCCAGTCCAGTCTTCTCACGTTGAGGAGAAGCAATGGGGCGTGTGGCTACGGGCTGGAAAGCTGAAACGGCAGGGGAATGGCAAAGGGGGCTGGCGGCCGGAGTTGGGGACTCAAAACGGTCTTGAAAGAGGAGGAAAACCATACGGCGGCAGCAACCAAACAGGAAAGGAAAGTGACGGCTACGGGGGAAACCCTACGCCAACTCATCTAACCAATAAGGAAAAAAATAAGAATTACCGTTTGGGAACAGCAGCGAATTTAAAACCAGCTGAGGGGGAAAATTGTTTAAGTGAGCTTGAGGGTAGGGCCGAAATCAAGGAAGCCACAAACGGAAAGCAGAATTTTCATGCCGATGGGGTTGAGCGGACGATGCACGTGCAGGGAGGCCATCCGAAAACTGCAGGTTACCAAATACTTGAGGGTAGGGCCGAAACCACGGAAGTCACAAATGGAAAGCAGATTCAATATGCTGTTGGGGATGAGTGGGCGGTGCACGAGCAGAGAAGCCATCCGAAACCTGCAGAGGGGAAAAAAATATCAAGCTTGTTTGAAGAGAAAACGGAACTCAAGGGGGATAACTTAGTAAAGCTGCCACATTCAGCTACTATGGGTGAGCTGGCGCATGAGGAGTTGACCGAATGGACAGCTGCTCCCAAACAGGCTCACTATGGCAGACCTGGGCCGAAAATTAATGGACCCAATGAGAGGGGCAGCCAGCGTGAAGAGTTAGAGAACATTATTAGGCTAGGTGGGGACATGCATGGAAATTGTTTGGAAGGGAATGGTAAACTGTTGATGGGCCAGCCTGGATATCTTAACAGTCTTAAAATATGGAAGAGGGTGGACCGTACTGGAGATGAAGAGAATAGGCAAACAGCTTCAACCACAGCTTTGCTGGGAAAAAGAAAAGGAGAAACAGAAATTAGTACTAATAATGAGGAAAGACATTTGAAAATCAGAAAGTGGGAAGATTATTTGGAAGAGGAAGTAGAATCTGACAACGAGTTGGCGGAGGCTGCGGAGCAGCCCCGCCTACAACCATGAATCTAATCAGCTGGAACTGCCGGGGGCTTGGGAACCCTCGGACAGTTCGTGATCTTTACCAATTGGTAAAGGAAAAGAGACCCAACTTTTTGTTTCTCATGGAAACAAAAAGGAATAAAATAAAGATGGAAGTAATCCGGAGTCAGCTGGGCTATGCGGGCTTGTTTGTGGTGGACCCGGTGGGAAAAAGTGGCGGTCTAGCACTCCTATGGAGAGAGGTCGAAGATATTGAAATTCAAAATTACTCTCGCCGCCATATAAATGCGACAGTAAAGAATACGTCCACGGGTGCCCAGTGGAAATTAACCGGATTTTACGGCCATCCTGAGTGGAATAAAAGGAAAGAGTCATGGGACTTGTTGATGCATTTACAGTCTTATTCACCGATGGCGTGGCTTTGCATAGGCGACTTTAATGAAATAATGGACCAAAGTGAGAAGTGGGGAGTAAATCCGCGTCGAGAAGGGCAAATGGAGTTATTCCGGAATGTACTTGAGCAATGTAATCTAAGTGATCTCGGCTTTAAGGGTTCGAAATTCACTTGGACCAACTGTCAACCAGATGGGAATTTTGTAAAAGTCCGTCTCGATCGTGCTGTGGCAAACTCTCAATGGTGTAGGATGTTTGACGGGGCTAGTGTGCAAGTTTTAGCCGCACGAACTTCAGATCACAAACCACTTCTGTTGTCTTTGGAGAATAATGTGCGGGGCAATGGCCAAGGTAGAAGAGGCTTTAAATTTGAGATGAGTTGGACATTGGAGGAGGAATATCAAAACATTGTGAAGGAGGCGTGGACTAAAACACCAAACGATGATGTACCATTGAAGCGAGAACAGTGTAGAATTAATCTGACAAGCTGGAGCAGAGGAAAATTCGGCAGCAATGCCGCACTCATCAAACAGAAAACACGAGAGCTAGAGAGGCTTCAACGAGATGAAAGCTCTGAAAATAGTGAGGATATAAAAATATTAAAAGGGGAAATTGAGACACTGATGGAACAGGAGGACCTACATTGGAAGCAAAGAGCTAAGCAAAACTGGTACAAACATGGCGATCGAAATACCCAATATTTCCATGCTTGGGCGAACCAACGGAGGAGAGCAAATCGAATTCAAAAGGTCCGTGACACAGCAGGTCGAGAATGGCTACAACAAAGTGATATTCCTAATGTTTTTTTGAATTACTATCAGGAGCTTTTCACTTCGGGGGGCACTAGTGGGCTTGAGTTTTGTCTTGCAGGTTTGGAGAGTCAGGTCACATCAGAGATGAACCAGGTCTTGTGCCGTGCTTTCACCGAAACGGAGGTTGATGAAGCTTTGAAGCAAATGCAGCCTATGAAATCACCAGGACCGGACGGCTTTAGTGCGGGTTTCTTCCAACGATCATGGCCTATTGTGCGTAGTGAGGTATGTAAAACTGTGCTTGATTTTTTGAATTATGGACATTTTGATAGTTCGTTAAATGCTACCCATATTGTATTAATTCCTAAAATCAAGAGTCCGGTCAGTGTTACTGATTTCCGGCCCATCAGTCTGTGTAATGTCTTATACAAAATTGTTGCAAAAGTGATGGCAAACAGAATGAAAACAGTTTTACCTCAAATCATATCTTTCAATCAAAGTGCGTTTATTCCTGGTAGACATATAACCGATAATATAATAGTGGCATTTGAGGCATTTCACACTATGGCAACCCGATTAAAGGGGAAACAAGGTTTTATGGCATTAAAGTTAGATATGAGTAAGGCATATGACCGAGTGGAATGGGAGTTCCTAGAGGCCATAATGAGGAAAATTGGGTTTTCAGAGCGATGGATCCAACTGGTTATGAAATGCGTCCGAACTGTCACTTATGCAGTTTTGATTAATGG
The DNA here is from genome assembly GCA_006937295.1 of Carpinus fangiana. Lineage (NCBI taxonomy): Eukaryota > Viridiplantae > Streptophyta > Magnoliopsida > Fagales > Betulaceae > Carpinus > Carpinus fangiana. Next base: position 59,126,915 of record CM017321.1, read on the forward strand.
ACAACCCCACGGGCATATCCTCCCATCTAGGGGACTAAGGCAGGGAGACCCATTATCTCCTTACTTATTTCTTCTATGTGCGGAGGGTTTGAGCCACTTGTTACGTAAGGCAGAACGAGAAAGACATATAACGGGTGTGGCTATTGCTAGAAGAGGACCAAAGATCAATCATCTTTTCTTTGCTGATGATAGTGTCCTTTTTTGTAAAGCCAGTGTTCAGGAATGGGAAAAGATCCAAGTACTGTTGGAGTTATATGAGAGGGCTTCAGGGCAGAAATTAAATAAGGAGAAGACTTCCATTTTGTTTAGTAAGAACACGTCACAAGCACTAAAGGAACAACTAGCCAACTTGGTGGGGGTAACCCCAACTAGTTGTTTTGAGAAGTACTTGGGACTGCCATCAATGGTTGGAAAGTCCCGAATAGCATCCTTTTCCTCTATTAAGGGGCGTATTTGGGAAAGAATCAACGGTTGGAAAGAAAAGTTCCTGTCTCACGCCGGGAAAGAAGTACTAATGAAGGCGGTGTTACAAGCCATTCCCATTTATACTATGAGCGTTTTTAAGTTGCCAAGATCGTTGTGCCAAGGAATTAATATTTTGTTCTCCAAATTCTGGTGGGGTCACCAAAAAAATGAATCAAAAATTGCATGGATGAAGTGGAGTAAAATGGGTCTGGCAAAACGTAAGGGGGGCTTGGGATATAGAGACTTGGAGCATTTTAACACGGCATTGTTGGCAAAACAAGGGTGGAGGATTATGCTTAACCCCGACAGTTTGGTCGCACAAGTTTTGAAATCGAAATATTTTTCAACGGAGTCCTTTCTCACGTCTCGGCTAGGGAACAATCCATCGTATGTGTGGAGGAGCATTTGGGGAGCTAAACATCTAGTTCAAGCTGGGACACGTTGGAGGGTGGGGAATGGAAATTCGATCAAAATCTGGGGGGACAAGTGGATAGATTCAACTCCATCAGGAATGATTCAAGCACCTGTACGAGTCTTGGGTGAAGATGCTAAAGTAAGCGCCTTAATTGATGATACAACACATTGGTGGAACTATGAGCTGATTCGAAATATCTTTCCCGAGGAAGAAGCAAAACGAATATACAACATGGTCCCTAGCCTATTGGGTAATTCAGACCAAATAGTTTGGGCAGGCACAAAGATGGGAATATTCACAGTTCGCAGTGCCTATCACATGGCGAAGGAGTTAACTTTGGTAGATCAGGGTGAGTGCTCCACCGAAAGGTGTAAGGAGAGAATGTGGCAGGTAATATGGAAACTAANATCCTAGCTTATTTGGCTAATTTTGGGTTAAACTCATTATTAAATTATTAAATAACACACTCTTAAAATTTAATATGAATATAAAATTAAAACTTAAATAAAACTAATATTCTAAATAAATCTGAAAGATTAAATTATTTATTTTTGATGGTTTATCATTTTAACTTTGAAGGGATATTCAATTAAAAATTTAAGAAGATATTTTGAATTGGACAATAAATTAAGAAGGAATGATTCAAGCACCTGTACGAGTCTTGGGTGAAGATGCTAAAGTAAGCGCCTTAATTGATGATACAACACATTGGTGGAACTATGAGCTGATTCGAAATATCTTTCCCGAGGAAGAAGCAAAACGAATATACAACATGGTCCCTAGCCTATTGGGTAATTCAGACCAAATAGTTTGGGCAGGCACAAAGATGGGAATTTTCACAGTTCGCAGTGCCTATCACATGGCGAAGGAGTTAACTTTGGTAGATCAGGGTGAGTGCTCCACTGAAAGGTGTAAGGAGAGAATGTGGCAGGTAATTTGGAAACTAAACTGTCCAAGAGTGGTCCATTTGTTTCTTTGGAAGGCCTGCAGCAATATTCTTCCAACCAAAGAAAATCTATCAAAAAGAGCAGTGACTTCAGATGACAAATGTCCGATTTGTAAGTTGGAAACGGAAACGGTAGGTCATAGTCTTTGGAGTTGCCCAGCAGCCAAAGATGTGTGGATGGAGTGCCCTGTGAGGATCCAGAAAAGCCCAGGCGATGAGGATGATTTTGCTGCTATATTTGAGCGCCTTATGGAGCGATTGACGGCCGAGGAACTACGGATGATGGTATTTGTAGCACGACAGATTTGGTTTCGGCGAAATGACTTAGTGTTCAATGAAGAGTTCCGGCCTCCAGAGCAACTCATCCAAGCTGCCCAGTCTCAAATGGAACATCACGACCAAGCAATGGCACAAGGGAAAGCGAGTGATCATACAATGGAAACTACTTGCAACCGGACACATGTGAGATGGCTGAAGCCTCTAGTCGGAGTTACCAAAATTAATTGGGACGCTGCTTTAGAGAAAAGAACAGGCACTGTGGGTTTTGGAGCCATAGCTCGGGACCATGATGGACGGGTTCTAGCCATGCACTGCTCAACTGGAAGACACATAGACAACCCAACAACAGCTGAAACGTTAGCAGCATGGAACGCGGTGATCCTTGGAATTCAACTGGGAGTAACTTACCTGGAATTGGAAGGAGACGCTATGGAGGTGGTTCAGGGCATCAATTCTAAGCAGCATTGCTCGGGGCGAGATGGATCAGTACTGAATGACATAAAGACTCTTCTCCAAAATTTCAATACTTGGAAGGTGACTCATGTCAACAGGGGGGCGAATGGGGCCGCACATAGTTTAGCTAGATTGGCTTTATCAGTTGGGGGGAACATTGTTTGGTATGAGAATTTTCCTTCGTTAGTTCAGGAAATTGTAAGGGCGGAACAAGTCCAAGTTATGAATTAATAAAATTTTGATGTTATCTTCAAAAAAAAAAATATATTATTAAATCTATAAAATCAAATATAGTCATAAAATAAATGATTAATTTAAAATGAAGAGATCGAATCGTGCTAGCTTTGGTATTAATATTATTATTAATTCCCTAATTAACAAGATCTACTAAAAGTATAGTACTTTGTGGTGGAATATTAATCGTGAAACCCAGACAATTAATGTTATCATAAAAATAAACAAGATAGTCATAAATTAAAAGATGGNAGGGTTATAGGAATCATTTATCCTAAGCAATTCCTACATGTTCTCGCATGTAGGGATGCTGAAAAAGTTATTGGATTCATTGGTATCAATCCTCCAACAAAAAATTATTTGAAGAGTAATAGTATTTATCATACTAATATTTCACAGATATTTAGTATCAATTGATTTTTTGTTTCTTATGTTTTAAACAATGGCTGATTTAAGGCCAATATGGTGCGGTAAATAGCATTTCTCTTATTTAAAACCCATCATTTTCGACTTAATTTTACTTTTTTATGGTCTCTCTCTTTATATGAAACACAGATGACTTGACAAGAACCAGCACCGCATCTCTCTCTCTCTTTCTCCGCGGAAGAAATTTGTAGGACTAGGCCAACTTTGATCTGGAAGCCTCAGAGACGTTGCTATTGTCACCCGCATCAACATCCCTACCTCCACCACGAAGTAACTCGTTCAATTTCACCCATGGAAGAGCGCTCAAACTCTTGGGCATGGCAAAAGAGAGCAGCGACAGCGACAGCGGCAACGCCGTCGTAGAGAAAGCTGCAATAGCTGATGGCTTGGTCTCAACCCCAGTGATAGGCTGGTCCCTCTACACGCTCAAGACAACCGGCTGCGGCCTCCCGCCTGGGCCAGGGGGATCAATAGGCGCAATAGAGGGCGTCAGCTATCTAGTTGTTGTGGGAATCGTAGCTTGGTCCTTGTACACCAAAACGAAAACCGGTTCGGGTTTGCCCAATGGTCCTTTTGGGTTGTTAGGAGCTGTCGAAGGTCTATCGTACTTAACGTTGCTTGCCATTGTCGTTGTGTTCGGGTTGCAGTATTTTGAGCAGGGTTATATTCCCGGCCCTCTCCCACCTGACCAGTGCTTTGGCTGAGTTCTCTCTCTCTCTAGCGGATAGTGTTGTTGAGGACCACTACATTTCTATCCTTTGTCTGTGGCCACACTTCATCCAAGTTGTCATATGCATGTTAATTTTCTTTACGTACGTATGTTAAAATAAATAGTGAAGATTATGGAAGAATTTTAATTATTTTTGTTAGAATATTATATTTATTTATTTATTTATTTTTATTTTTTATTTTTTTTAATCAGAGTTGATCATTACCAAAAATTCTCGCTTTGCACAAGATTTCTGATGATTTTTTCACTGGAAGCAGAAACGGACTGAGTGGAGGGCATGTAGCAGGGGCCATAGTAAAACTTAAGGCACCAAAATCAAAGAATTTAAGATAATCCAAATAATCAATATAATGCAAGAATCTCTTCTCTTATTTCATATTTTATCGACTCTATCATAATATCTTCCATTTAAAAAGTCGTTAATAAAAGTGTAAATTTTTGTACCCACAATGCAGCACAATGGGTTGTAGCTAAAAATTTTGTTGCCACATTCCCATATCTCTTTTCCCTATTTAAATTGCAAGTGAAAAATACTCGTTTTTTTCACCGTTGTATATATATATTTTTTTACATATCCGCACAAGAGAGAGATGGGGATTCGCTTCATTACACATGATCCTAGCCGATTGAGTTACCTCTTGGGGACTCCACCGTTGTATTTAGTTCAATTTAGTGGGTTCTTTTTTATTCGTTTTCAAACCAAAAAAAAAAGCTGCTATACTAGTATCTCAAATAAAAAGGAAAAAACCTAATCTTGTTGGTTAATTGTTCAAGCCTAAACCACACAAGCTTTTCTTTGTAAGCGCGCTAGGGATTCATCGCTTAGACGCCTCCCTAGAGCGCCACACTCTCAGGGGAGGAGGGATGGCCGTCGACTGCCTCCCTCCTCCCTTCATCTCCCTCGCATCAGGCACTAGCTATTTACCTGATGCCCTAGTCTCGGTGCCCCTCCCTCCCCCTCGCTTCTCTCCACCTCGGGTGCTTGTTATTTACCTGATGTCCAAGCCCCGGCCGCCTCCCTCCTACCACTAGTTTTTACTTTGGTTTGCTTCTATGTTTCCCCATGCTGCCCCTTTTGCAGCGATTTTGCTCTTTCGGGTCAAATCTGGTGCAGGATTAGTCGGCCTTTGGACCGATTCTTCTTTTTCCCTGCCGATCTCCGTCTGGGTTTTGAGTTACAGCCTTCGTCGGTTTTGTTTTGCTTTGTTTCTTTCTGGGTGTTTTTGTCTTAGTTTGGGGTTTTTTGCCTTTGTGTTTGTTTCTTCGAGGGTGTTGCCTCTGCCGCCCATTGCGGGTCTTTTACGTGCCCACACTGCGTCGTGCTACCATCGTCACCCTCCTCGGCGGTTCCCGGCCGGCTCGTGTTCAAGCCTCCCCCAGACTATTTATGTTTCTGCTTTTGTTTCCATGTATTAGATTTGTATTTGTTTTTCTTGTTTTTTCTGTTTCTACAGCTCAGCCAATCTCCTCCGCACCTATTTCGCCGCCCTCCATCCACTGCCGAGCCTTTCCTTGCAACCCCTCCACGACGAGCCCCCAACGCCCCCTGCACTGGTTGGCTTCGGCTTACACGCGATTGGCTTTTCCCTGTATTGTTGGTTTTTTTAGCTTGTATTTTGTTGCTTTTCCCTGTAATTTTATTGTTTTTGCTTGTAATAAGTCCTATCTCGATCGACCTGCTTTTGTGTGTGATGCTTGGTCCAGATCTTTGGGTTGTGGATGTGAACATTATCTTGGCTTTCGGGTTGAGGAGGACATGTTTTGGCCTAGGGTTCTCAGCCCTTAGTGTCAAGGAATAATTGCTACTTATGCATTAATTGGTTCTGTCTAGTACAGACCTGTATTTCATTTGTTAATTAGTCATAGGTTAGCAGATATGTCTTGAGAGTCTAAATTGTAATACGTCTTGTATGACGTTGGTATCTTCGTAATTTAGCTACGGATACTTCAGGGCTTGCCCTGTATTGTAAGAGCTTTGCTCTTGATTCATGAATGAGACTAAGATGATTTTCAAAAAATAAATAAATAAATAAAAAGGAAAAAAAAAAATCATCTTTACATTTTTATCTTAATTCCATTTTAGGGAGAGAGAGGCTCTACCTTCTCCCTAAAACGGCTCTAGAGAGAGAGACTCTACCTTCTCTCTAAAATTCCTCTCTCTTCTTCTAGACAACACCAAGAATAATTTCAAGAGGAGGGAAGATCTAGATCTAGATCTTTCCTCCTCTCCTTTCATGATAACAGTGCTTGGTGTTTTCTCTTCGGTTCCATTTTTGGCAGGTTGCTTTAGTTCTAGTTTATAGATCTAGATTTAGATCCAGATCTAGGCTCTTTAACTTTAGATTTGATCATCTTCTTTGGCCAAGGTATGTCTTCTGAAGGTATGTCTATGATTTCGTACTTCTTCGTTGCTACTTGTGGAGTTTTTGTTTTGTTTTTTTATTTTTTTGTTTGTCATGGCTTTTGGGTTGAGGATGAAATAAATCGGTGTGGGGCTTAACTCTCATTGTAGGATTTTTAGTTTTTAGTTGTTTTTGTATTTTGGTTACCCATGTCTTAGATCAAGTTTGTACAAAACAGATCTGTTCCTTAAATGTTTTTTCAGAGTTGTACATGAATTAGCGGAAACTTGAAGTAATTTTTATAACTTCGTAACCTTCAGAGCTTTTGGCTATAATTTTTCAGAGTTGTATGTTTAGTGATGTAAGAGCTTTATACTCGTGAAATTTCATCAATGGAAGTTCCATATTTTAAAAAAATAAAAAGAAAAAAAAATCAATTCTATCATGGCTATACATTTTCCTCGAATTGGCTTCGAAGAAAATTTTTTAGCACGTTCAATTTATAAAATTGATATGTGTTTTTTGAATTGGTGAGAATTACATAATTTTTAGAAATGCTACACTTCTTAACATTTTTCTCCAAATGATGTATCGTAATTCTATGTAATTTATTATTTTGAGAAATGTGTCACTCTCTTGTAGGATTGTGACATATCATTTAAGGAGCAAATTTTGGAGAAAAATTATAGAAAGTACATAGCATTCCTCTCATTTTTCAATGAAAAAAGAATCTTCTTTCTATATTGAGTGAAAAGAAATTCAACTAAAAAAAAAAAAAAAAAAAAATCAACCCATTTGAATAGGAGTGAAAAGAGAGTTACGGTTATTTAATAAACATTTGTTAGCAACTATTAAATAAGAGAAAACTACTATTAACTGCTAACCTTTTTGTAAAAAAATAAATTAAAAAAAAAAAACCCAAAAAGGCTTATTTTTTATTGTAATACCTTATTATATACGACATCAGTTTTTCACTTTTTTGAAATTTTAAAACCGCTAACTACACTGTCCTAGGGTTAACAGTTTATTCTAACCACCTTCAAAGACAATTAATATTGGTTTTTTACTGTCCTCAAAGACAATTAATATTGATTTTTTTACAACCGCCAAAAGTTGTTATGTGATTGACAATTAGGGTGATTAAGGCAATTAACAGTTTATTCTAATCGCCTTCAAAGGTAGTTAATGATTTTTTACTATCACCAAAAGCAATTATGTGATTAGTGATTATGGTGATTAAGGCGGTTAGTGGGCTGTTATTTCGGCCCTACAGCTGGTTCAAACAAAGTGCACGTTTTTTTTCTCGTGAACTCATATCCTGCGCTGGAGTAGGATAGTAATAGCCCTAGGCTAGCGTATAATATTCTGGAATCCAAACAGACTTCCTTCTGCAACAAATCAAGCTGTAGTCCTTTTCCTTTATTTCTTTTCGTATTTTATAGAGGACACCGGACAATTTAAAAAATCTCTCACTCACTCTCTCTTGCTCGCTCTCTGATCGTCTTGATCAAAAAGTATCGCCGATCGGAATTGAGGTGTAGTCGTTAGCTCGTTATCAAATTGATCATTTTAGTTTAATCAGTTTCTGTAGTTAATCGTTATTAGCACGCTCCCGTATCTATTGCATCGTTTTAGTAAATTTTAATTTGGCTATTACAGATTTTTCTTGTATGTGTAGCTTTGTTTGGACTTGGATTATGTTTTCTGAGATCGTAAATCTTACCACGGGGAATCAATCGGCGTTTGAACGTTCTTGAAATAGTAAATTTTGTTAATTACATACCACTCCTCAGTCGGCGGATCTCAACCTACTACACAAGAGGGAGTGTTGTGGAAACAACCATTCAAGGTGTGAAGATAGGGCCACCCTTGTCCCTTGTTAAGTATTAATTACTGGAATCTTTATTGTTCCAGAATTCCACACGCTTTATTGATTACATGACTTGTAAGAAAAAATAATAATAAAAAATTGACATCATGTCATGTGGTCCTATATACATGTGTGTGTGAAAATTAAGAAGCAATTTGCATAATGAGGACTTGAAGGGAGGAGTCTTGGTATTGAGATAAGTTATGTTGGTCTATGTTTTTTGGATTTATTCTTAGTCCCTAAAGACAAACTTAGCCACATGATAAACTTAGGATTATTACTTGGAAATTGTCACAACCCCCCACGTTGAATTTAAGATTAACTTCCAAACCTTAAGCTTTCACGGATTTATAGCAAATTGTGATTTTACACTAAGCAAAAATAAGCCCCAAGATGATCATTGTGATTTTATACTTTGGTTTGGACATTGAATATATAATTGTTCATAAGATGCTAATCATATATATATATATTAAAAATTATTTTTGCTAATGGAATAAAAAATAAATACCTAATCATTATGTTGAGTAAAAATCCGACAATCTATACAATTAATCATTAATACACAATTATATATTTTAAAAAATAAAAAATAAAAAATAATTCAATGAAAGTTTTTTCTATTTTATTTCTACATCCTATCATTTAGTTCATCTAATTCAACTATAACATATAATATAATGTTATATACATATTAAAGTGATTAAACATAATAATACATAATAATTTGATTTGTATTATTTGTTTCCTTATTTGATTTTGACATTAATAATACTTAATTTATTGCATAATTTATATATGAAAAACTTTTCAAATATAATTAAATGTCATTAATTACGCTAATTTAATGACCGATTTTTTAAGTAAAAACTGATTCATTTTTAAAAAATTGGTTTACAAATTATGCCTTAAAAAACCGGTTTAGCATTAAAATAAAAAGGGTTCACACCACATGTCGCAATATTAAGGCACTTCTGAGAGTGATTCGGCTTTTATATATAAACGAGCATTGCGCGGGTTCTTAGGATTATATTATAATCATACTTTTTATAAGTAGTATGAAATTTACTTTTCATAATTGTAAGCGGAAAACTTGAATTTTGCTTAATCAAAACATTAATATAAAATTTGAAAGAATTTATAATATTGTTGGTGTAATACTTATAAGATTTCAATATAAATAAAACTCAAAATTGTGAACATTCGAAAAAGTACTTTGGTTGTAGAAAAAAATACGTGCAAGATTCTTTGTAATAGTTTAATTTCAAAATTTAAACACATTTCTATCGAGGTTTTCTTTATATGTTATAACAAAAAAAATATCACGCATTTTTAAATAAAAAAGACATACTAAAGGTTGTACACTAATATATTACTCAACATATAAATTTGGATAAATCATACAAATAAACAAAAAATTTCATTGCTGTATAGGCCTTGAAAAAATATCAAATAAGAAGTAAATTATATCGAACAATTAACGATTTTATAAACTAATGGATACTAAATAAAAATAAGCCCAAGATGACCTGTGATTTTCTGCACATGCGCCAGATTATACACCACGGCATATGTCCTATCAATTTAGAAGAATCCTCCAACTTTGACAACACATTTTTAAGAGAAAAATGACGGCTGGGTTTCGTTTTGCCTAACATAACAATTTCAAAACATTATATCTGACTGACGCAAAGAACAAAACCACCATCCTTGAGCTATGAAAAATTGTCTATTATATAATAATGCAACACGGAAGTTTGAATACTTGACAAAACCTCTAGAAGTCTTCCAATGGATTCCATGTATATATAATACATCCTTAGAACAATAAAAATGGAGAAAGTGGAGCATCGTTCAGTATATAATTGTTCGTAAAATGCTAATCATATATATATTATTTTTCTAATGAAATAAAAAATAAATACCTAATCATTATGTTGAGTAAAAATATGACAATCTATACAATTAATCATTAATATACAATTATATATTTAAAAAATAAGGCAATTAATTTTTTTTATATTTTATTTCTACATCTTATCATTTAGTTCATCTAATTCAACTATAACATATAATATTATTATTATTATTTTTTGACATGTTCGAACAAGAGTGAGGAGGGAGACTCGAACTAATGACCACCGCTTCATTAGGCGTTGTCCCAGCCGGTTGAGCTACCTTTTTGGGACATAAATAATATTATGTTATATACATATTAAAGTGATTAAACATAATAATTTAATTTGTATTATTTGTTTCCTTAATTGATTTTGACATTAATAATACTTAATTTATTGCATATTTATATATGAAAAACTCTTCAAATATAATTAAATGTCATTGATTATGCTAATTTAATGACCGGTTTTTTAAGTAAAAACCGGTACCGAGTTTTTAAAAGAAAATCGATTTTATATATATATGACGTCTTTTTTGTTTTTTAGAATCCTAAATGTATTAATATAAACTTTCAATCCCAAAGTGGACAACAATTATATATCTTCTTTATTTCCCAAATTAAGTTTATTTATCTTTTGGATTTATTGTGAGCACGTGGATATCCAGAATTTCACACGCTTTATTGATTATATGACTTGCAAAAGAAAAAAAAATAATAAAAAAAAATTGACATCATGTCATGTGGTCTTATATATATGTGTGCGTGGAAATTAAGAAGCAATTTGCATAATGAGGACTTGAAGGGAGGAGTCTTGGTATTGAGATAAGTTATGTTGGTATATGTTTTTTGGATTTATTCTTAGTCCCTAAAGACAAACTTAGTCACATGATAAACTTAGGATTATTACTTAGAAATTGTCACAGCCCCCCACGTTGAATTTAAGATTAACTTCCAAACCTTAAGCTTTCACGGATTTATAGCAAATTGTGATTTTACACTAAGCAAAAATAAGCCACAAGATGACCATTGTGATTTTATACTTTGGTTTGGACATCGAATATATAATTGTTCGTAAGATGCTAATCATATATATATTAAAAATTATTTTTGCTAATGGAATAAAAAATAAATACCTAATTATTATGTTGAGTAAAAATCCGACAATCTATACAATTAATCATTAATATACAATTATATATTAAAAAAAATAAAAAATAATGCAATGAATTTTTTTTT
>CM017321.1:59138310-59362744 GCA_006937295.1 Carpinus fangiana
AAAAAACTCAATGGATCAATGGGCTTTGATACCACTTGTAATAGTGCTGATGATGAATGCACTGTTAATGAGTTTAAAACTAGAAGAAAGAATGTAAAAGAGTGAAAAGAAAGAAGAAAAGAAGAATTCTTATTCAACAAGCAATTTCGAGGATTGCTTAACCTCCATGAACATTTCAAGGATGCTCCCCCTCCAAGTCCAAAATGAACTTACGACAATCAAAAGCTAACTAAACAAAGAATTAACTACTAGCTTTATACTCTACAATATCTCGCTCAACCAACTAACTCACTGTTAACAAACTAACAGCAATTAACTCTCATAACAGCAAGCAACTAACTACTAACAACCTAACAGTCCCAACTAACATAACTGTCAAATAGTTGCTGCAGCTCTTCCCTGCCTCTCTAATCAATTGCCAGCTGTCTTTCATACCAGCTGCCACCTCATCTCTTCGCTTACAGCCCTGCTGCACTATACATCTCAATTTTTGATACAACACATCTTAGTAGAGGAAATAGAAATATAGTGTTCTTATCTGAATTTCAAAATTGCTAATGTTGCTCAAGGAATTTAGTATTGGAACAATTTTTTAATCACAATCATTGCAACAATTTAGCTGGGCTTGTAAAAACATCATGGTGAAGTTATGTGATGGACTTGATTATTTACTTTTGCTTGTAATGCATATTGGGCAGAGCCATCCCACTGGTCTAACAGCCAACCTATTGAAGCTTTTCGAGCCTCGACCCCCTTTGGAGTTTAAACCGCCTCCAGAGAAGAGGAAATGCCCTTCATTAACAGGTTTATTGTTGCGGTCTAGAGCGTGTTTGAATGGTTTTCATTTTGATACTGATTTGTATAATTATAATATGATCATCGTTCTTCTTAATATTATGAAGGGATAGCGCAATTTGTGAGTAGGTTTGCCGAGCCTGGAGATCCTGAATATACTCCGCCTGTCCAAGAGGCTGAAACTCCTGTAAGATGTTACATTTCTGTAGGGGGTTGATCTATGCTCCTGTGCTTTACATTGGATAATCATTTGTCTCTGTTGTCATAGTTTGCTGAATGGATGGCCAGATCGCTAATGTTTTTCTTTGAAAATTTTTGTATATGGCATATATTAGTTTCTTCCAGGAGTTTAATTCTAACAGCTTTAGAGAAGCACATCAAGAAGGACTCGTAATTATTTCAACTTATTTAACTGAATGGTCATGAATTATGTGTGATTCTTTTCTGTCCATGGAAGTGATACCAATGAAGTATCCTGTTCATTAATTACAAAATGAGTGATATAACTCAACTGAACTGACCCTTAATTTGAACTACTTGGTTCAGCTCTAAGTTAGTGATATAACATAACCATTAAGTAAATTTTGACTTGTTACTGATGCGTATTTTTTTCTCTCTTCATCACATATCCTGTGAATATAAGACAGAACATTGCAAAGCCTATCTGCAGAGGTTCTTCTGATTGTTGTTTGAATCTTCCTTTTTATTTTATTTTATTTTTTCATTTTGTTGTCCGTGTACCTTCATGTGAGTAAAACAATTGCCTAAGGAGGCGTTTCAAACTAACCAATTCCAAGCACCTAAACCACCCTCAGCCTGAGAGGAAAAGCTACAAACTTAGCAAGTAGAACTTACAACTAGGAAGTGCCCAAATATAACTTGGTATTTGCACCATATCTGGTTTTTGATATATTTGAATGGATCCAGGCACAAAGAAGGGCTAGAGTACGGTAGTTAAGACTAGAGAAGGGTGCAGGAAAGGCTACTGAGGAGCTACAGAAATGTGAAGACACACCACTTTGTTTTACTTTTTTTTTTTTGATAAATAAGTAAGGATATCATTAAAAAAGCGCAGAATGGCGCAACCCTAGTACACAGGAAGTATACAAAGATGCCCATCCCTTCAAGGAGAAAAAGAAGAACACACTTCTACAAATTGTTGCATATTAGAAACTTGAGTAATGTTCAAAACCCCCGCCCAAAAAAATAACAATTGAAGAAATCCATTGCTAAGCTCCACCATTGCCATTTCCTTATCTTCAAAACACTGAGCATTCCTCTCCCTCCAAATAGTCCACATAAGGCACAAAGGGGCCATTCTCCACACCCCCATCACCATTTTATTACCTCTTTGACCTTTCCAGCATGCCAGGAGATCAAGAACCCTCCCATTCATTACCCACTTCACACCAAAAAGAGAAAAAAGCACACTCCAAAGAGTACGAGCCACCTCACAATGAAGGAGAAGTTGATTGATGGACTCACCACTCTTCTTGCACATACAACACCACTCCACCACAATCAAACCTCTCTTGCGAAGAGTATTCAAAGTGAGAATCTTTCCAAACGAAGCCGTCCACACAAAAAACAAACTCAGCGTGGTACTTTAACCTTCCAAATGCCCTTCCACGGGAAAGAATGGCATTTAAAGTTACTTTGTTTTACTTTTAAGGTTTTGGAGTTCAATAGCTTCAGTATATTTGTTCTTACATGTACTTTGACACAGATAATCTGAGTGAAGACCCAAATATTTCTGGAGACCCATACAAGACTTTGTTCGTGGCTAGACTTGTAAGTAATGTTGTCCTTTGTATTTTGGATTTTCCAACTTGTGGCCAATATTTTTTTTGGGAATGACTTATTTTATTCTCCTCTCGCAGAGTTATGAGACAACTGAGAGCAGACTCAAAAGGGAGCTTGAGTCTTGTGGACCAATCAAGCAGGTAGGTATTTTGAGCATTCCCCAATGGGGTTCGGTAAGAGGTTCAGTTCTGTGGTAGCACTATCCTTCTTGTTTATCCTATAAAGAAAAAGAAAAAAAGAAGATTATTTCATGAAAAATTTTGAGATTTAAAAGTGTCTTCATTATCTTACAAATTTTTAAAAGAACAAACAAAATTCACAAGTTGACTACAGTTAGACCTCTAATCAAGCTTGTTAATAGATATTCCACTGAATCAAATGGTTTGAAAATCCAATTTCAATCAAATTGATGATATAATGGATTACAGTCTTTTCTATGAGTAAGTGTAATTGTAGCTTATTTTCTCTTCAGCATTTGTTTCAAGTCTGAAAGGGATACTGTTTAAAGGTTCTTTGATTTAATATATTAACTTTGGGGTGTCTGCGAGTTGGTAATAAGAGCACTGGTGTCACTGCCAATTTTCTGGCAATGGCTTACGGGTTTGTTCCTTTGATCCTTTCACCTCTCTTGATATAGTTAGGTTTAGAGTTATTTTTAGACTTGGATGTTCTAGGAATTACTTAAGTTACGACATATCGAGAAATATCCTTGGTAAGGAGGTGATTATTGCATTGTGCGGTTATAAAATTTATTTTAAAAGAAAAACTTTTTCCTTTAATACTGAAATACCATTTTTCGTCTTATTTTTTGTTGATTATAGTGAAATTAAGTAACGTTATTTATGTGTTTTTAATTTTATTTGTGAGGGACTCACGTCAAATGTGAAGGGGAAGAATAAATGAGAAGATAAGGTTGGGGCTTCTCGATGGGTAAAATAGAAAAGAAAGAAAAAGGAGAAAAAATAGAGAGAAGAGAGCATTCGGCAGAGAGGGTATTCTAGGAGATAAGATTGTCACTGAGGAAAATAATTGAAGCAGCCAGCGCCATCAAAGGTACTAATCCTATCAATGAAGAGCTCATGGCATTTTGGGCACCATTTCTGCTGTTGCATCTTGGCGGCCCAGACACAACCACGGCTTATGCTTTAGCAAACAATGAGTTGTGGCTAAGGCACTTGCTTGGACTTATTTTCAGGTAATGTGTAAGAATTGATCAAATACCAGTTACAGATGTTCAACTTTTTTTGTCGTTATTTAGTGAGTTTTGGTTGAGCATTTTCAGAATCAGGGTAAATATTATTTTGATCTCATTTTTTCCCGTACAGGGAACCAGGCACGTGCCTTGCACGTGCCCCCTAACTAGTGGTAAAATATGGTGCGGTAAATAGCATTTCTCTTATTTAAAACCTATCATTTTCTACTTTATTTTACTTTTTTATGGTCTCTCTCTTTATATGATACACAGATGACTTGAAAAGAACCAGCTCTGCATCTCTCGCTCTCTCTCCGCGGAAGAAATTTGTAGGACTAGGCCAACTTTGATCTGGAAGCCTCAAAGATGCTGCTATTGTCACCCGCATCAACATCCCTACCGCCACCACGAAGTAACTCGTTCAATTTCACCCATGGAAGAGCAAGACTGCATGCACCGCTCAAACTCCTGGGCATGGCAAAAGAGAGCAGCGACAGCGGCAACGCCGTCATAGAGAAAGCTGCAATAGCTGGTGGCTTGGTCTCAACCCCAGTGATAGGCTGGTCCCTCTACACGCTCAAGACAACTGGCTGTGGACTCCCGCCTGGACCAGGGGGCTCAATAGGCGCAATAGAGGGCGTCAGCTATCTAATTGTTGTGGGAATCGTAGCTTGGTCCTTGTACACCAAAACGAAAACCGGCTCGGGTTTGCCCAATGGTCCTTTCGGGTTGTTAGGAGCTGTCGAAGGTCTATCGTACTTAACGTTGCTTGCCATTGTCGTTGTGTTCGGGTTGCAGTATTTTGAGCAGGGTTATATTCCCGGCCCTCTACCAGCTGACCAGTGCTTTGGCTGAGTTCTCTCTCTCTCTCTCTAGCGGATAATGTGTGTTGACGACCACTACATTTCTATCCTTTGTCTGTGGCCACACTTCGTCCAAGCTGTCATATGCATGTTAATTTTCTTTACGTACGTATGTTAAAATTAATAGTGAAGATTGTGGAAGAATTTTAATTATTTTTGTTAGAATATTATATTTAATAATTTTTTTTATTAGAGGTGATCATTACCAAGCATTTCTCGCTTTGCACAAGATATCTGATGATTTTTTCACTGGAAGCAGAAACGGACTGAGTGGAGGGTATGTTACGTATGTAGCGCGCAGGGGTCATAGTAAAACTTAAGGCACCAAAATCAAAGAATTTAAGATAATCCAAATAATCAATATAATGCAAGAATCTCTTCTCTAATTTCATATTCTATCGACTCTATCATAATATCTTCCATTTAAAAAGTCATGAAGGTTAATAAAAGTGCAAATTAAAGTGCAAATTTTTGCACCCACAATGCAGCACAATGGGTTGTAGCTAAAAATTTTTTTGCCGCATTCTCATATCTCTTTTCCCTATTTAAATTGTAAGTGAAAAATACTCGATTTTTCCACTCTCGTATTTAGTTCTATTTAGTGGGTTCTTTCTTCTTTGTTCTCAAAAAAAAAAAAAAAAATCATCTTCCTCATTTTTATCATCTTAATTCCATTTTAGGGAGAGAGAGGCTCTACCTTCTCCCTAAAAGGGTTATAGAGAGAGAGGCTCTACATTCTCTCTAAAATTCTTCTCTCTCTCTTCTTCTACACAACACTAAGAAAAATTTCAAGAGGGAAGATCTAGACTCTCCTTTTACGGTTGCAGTGCTCGGTGTCTTTTCTGTAGGCTCCTCCGGTCTCCGTTTATAGCAAGTTACTTTAGATCTAGTTTGTAGATCTAGATTTAGATTTAGATCTAGTCTCTTTAACCTTGGATCTGATCGTTTTTTTTTGCCAAGACGTTTCTTCCAAAGGGATGTCTATGATGACGTGCTCCTCCGCTGCTATTTGTGGGGTTTTTGTTTTTGTTTTATTTTTTATTTTTTTGCTTGTCATGGCCTTCGGGTTGAGGATTGAATAGATCAGTGTGGGGACTTAACTCTCATTGTCAGATTTTTAGTTTTTAGTTGTTTTTATTTTTGTTTTTGTATTTTAGCTACCCATGTCTTAGATATAGTCTGCACAAAACAGATTTGTTCCTTAAAAAATAAAAAGAAAAAAAAAATCAATTCTATCATGGCTATACGTTTTCCTCGAACCGGCTTTGAAGAAAATTTTTTAGCACGTACAGTTTATAAAATTGAATGTGTTTTTTGAATAGGTGAGAACTACATACTTTTTTAGAAATGCTACACTTCTTAACATTTTTCTCCAAATGATTTATCATAATCCTATGCAATTTATTATTTTGAGAAATATATCACTATCTTGTAGGATTGTGACATATCATTTAAGGAGCAAATTTTGGAGAAAAATTATATAAAAGTACATAGCATTCCTCTCATTTTTCAATGAAAAAAGAATCTTCTAAATAGAGTGAAAAGAAATTTAACTCATCTGAGTAGGAGTGAAAAGAGGGTTACGTTAATGGTTATTAGCTAAAACAGCTAACTGCAACTGCCTAGGCGGTTAGTAAAATCGAAAAACTGCCTTGTTCACCGCCTAAATAGTTAATGGTTATTTAATAATCATTTGTTAGCGGCTATTAAATAAGAGAAAACTACTATTAACGGCTAACCTTTTGTAAAAGGAAAAAAAAAAGTAAAATAAAATAAAACCAAAAAAGGCTTATTTTTTACTGTAATACCTTATTCTATGCGATGTCAATTTTTTGAAATCTTAAAACCTCTAACTGCACCGCCCTAGGCAGTTAGCAGTTTATTTTAACCGCCTTCAAAGACAATTAATATTGGTTTTTTACAACCACCAAAAGCTGTTATGTGATTGGCGACTAGGGTGATTAAGGCATTAGTAGTTTATTCTAATCGCCATAAAAGATTATTAATGATTTTTTATAATCACCAAAAGTGATTATGTGTGAAAAACGCTATGCATACTCCAAAAACTTGTTTATTATAATTTATGCAGAATTAAAACTATGAAGCAATAAACAATTTAATCACCAAAATATATAAAGCAATAAGCAATAAAGAACACATAAATTTTGGTTACGAAAAGGAAACCAATTAGAGAACTCTCTAATTGTAAAACCTCTTCGGGGCAACCAAACCCAGGAAATCAACTAACTCAGTAAAAGAATAAAGGATTACAAGATATTCATACTTACAAAACCTTTGCTATGACACATTCTTGTATAAGACAAGCGACCCACTTGCCTTCTACCGCAGTAGCCATTTTCAGAGACAGATGGCACAATCTTTCTACGTGATTTCCTTTCACTGGAACTCCGGTTGACTTCACTTCAACAATCAAATAATAACGACGAACACTTACTCTAAGAGAGAGAACAAAAGCTCTATAACAAGGACTCTCTTAGCACACGACGACGGATTCTAAATGCAGAATTCGTACCTCATACAGATCTGTAGAGATCTATATATAACATCTAAAAGACTCATAATCTAGTTAGAACTCAAATACATTGTAAATTAGACCTAGAATATGTTACGGGCCTCCGTAACGAGGGATGAACAATCAACAAAAATGATAGATTTATGGTAGGATAATTCGAGGAATCCTAGGCCTCCTAATTTTAGGGTAGTTCGAGGAACCCTAAACCTCCCAAAACAACTTTTTTTTTTGACACATCTGCACAAGAGGGGGGGATGGGGGATTCGAACTAGTGACCACTGCTTCATTAAGCGTGGTTCTAGCCGATTGAGCTACCTCTTGGGGACTCCCAAAACAACTATTAAAGTTGAATATTAAACTTCTCATATATTTTATTGATCACTCTTAGGTATATATAGACTATTACATGACAAAAATAGAAATACTTATAAATGGAAAATATAATTTTAATGGGAAACAAATCCCATATTTCCTACTAAAGATATTGCTTTATGAGCAAGTCTCCTTGTTTTCCTAATAAGGCTATAAATCTATTGGCTCTGTTTGCGGGAGGAACGGGGTGGAACGGGACTGGGATCGGACTGTAGCTGCAGTGTACCCATCTGACACTAATTTTTGTTTAAAAAATACCCTCTTTTTATTCCAAAAATGCCCTCAAATATGTTGAGTGAAGTGAGGGTATTTTTGAAACAAATTGAGGGCATTTTTGGAACAAATTGCCGGCTGCTTTTCCAAGGCTAACACCAAATTTTGTTCCAAAAATGTCCTCACTTTGTTCCAAAAGTGCCCTCACTTCACTACTCATATATAAGGGCATTTTTGGAACAAAGTGAGGGTATTTTTGGAACAAAATTTGGTGTCAGCCTTGGAAAAGCAGTCGGCAATTTGTTCCAAAAATGCCCTCAATTTGTTCCAAAAATACCCTCACTTCACTCAACATATTTGAGGGCATTTTTGGAATAAAACGAGAGCATTTTTTAAACAAAAATTAGTGTCAGATGGGTACACTGCAGCTACAGTCCAATCCCAGCCCCTTCCACCCCGTTCCTCCCGCAAACAGAGCCATTATTCTCCTAAGAGTTATGCTTCATGAGCATAACCCTAATTCTAATGGACTAAACCATATTATCACCAGGTCATAAACCCGTAACACTCCATTCCCCTTAAATTGGACCTTGTACTCAAGGTCCTAGAAATCATGTAACTGATAATTCCAAAAGTAACCATCGATAAAATGATAACAAGAAAATAATGTTAATATTTTGGTGATTCCTCTGGAAGTGGACTTGAACTTGATACTTGAGGTCATGAATGTTGTTGGCACCTTGATGTCCGCACTTCACGTGATTGCAGAAAGTATGAAAAAAAAAATGAGCCATTGCACATTGGGTACAACAATTCATCTATCCCAACACCCTCGCGTTTGCTTGTGGGAACAAATTCTTGCCTTCTTGCTCTGAGGTTGGTCATTGAATTCCAAGATCCATCAAACCGATGACCATTGTTCTCATCACTGTAACCTTCAGAGCAAAAATTACGAATCTGATCTTTTTCTTGTTCAGGAGCTGAAACAATTGAAGCCAATGCCTGGAATTTTTGGCAACTTGGCCTGTTAATCAGAAAAGGCCCAAAATTTTGCTCATCCACATCCTCAAAGTTAGGCACGACAACTTTCGGTGTTGACAGATATTTTAGATGGCCCTCCTTTTCCTTCAGCTCTTCCTCCCAACGCTTCAGACGTTTTCGTCGTGGTCGCTCCGAGGGTGGTTTCTCTCCGAATGGAGGTGCCTCCGATGGTAATTCAACGGTTCTTGCTCTGCTTCGTGTAGCCATTGCCACGCATGGTGGTAGGGGCTCCTTGGTTTGTGATTTGTGTGCGATTTGGGGTTTGATAGAGGTCTGGGTATTTTTCGGTGGATGTTTTTTTGGTTGATTTTCTGGTGGGATGGCCGTGGGAACATGGTTGGCGAGGGTGGGTCTTCAACATGTGGTTTGATGGGGAATTGGCTGCCAAAATCTCTGTTGCTTGATAGAATGGGCTTACAAGTTTCAACAACGTTGGTGGGTATTTTTGCCGGGTTGAGTTGCTGGCGGTAATGGGTTGGGCAGTGGTTGACCTAGTGGTGCGACCGGATGAATTTTCTGGAGATGGAATTGTGATGGGGATTTTGGTAGTTCTGATGGGTTTTCGTGTACATAACCGGTGGAGTGATTTTTGGGTGGAATTTTGGGTGTTTGGGTTTCTGTTAGGAATTTGTGTGAGAGGTTCACTGTTGGTGGTGAGGGTGTAAAATTGATGGGTTTGTGGCTAGAAGTGATGAGAATTTCTGGTTGGTAAGGTTGTGGGGATGACGTTGTTCGTGGTGGTTCTATAGAAGTTTGTGTTGTTGATGGATTTTCCGATGTGGTGATTGAGATCAACTGCTGCTCACGGCGAGCTGCAATTTCTTCCCTCCACTCCTTGATAAGGCGGCGAAATTCTATTAGACATTCTTCCAAATTTGACATAGTTGGCTTGGTCTGTAGTTGCAACGCGGCTCTGGTACCAATTTGTTACGGGCCTCCGTAACGAGGGATGAACAATCAACATAGATTTATGATAGGATAATTCGAAGAATCCTAGGCCTCCTAATTTTAGGTAGTTTGAGGAACCCTAAACCTCCCAAAACAACTATTAAAGTTGAATATTAAACTTCTCATATATTTTATTGATCACTCTTAATTATATATAGACTATTACATGACAAAAATAGAAATACTTATAAATGGAAAATATAATTCTAATGGGAGACAAATCCCATATTTCCTACTAAAGATATTGCTTTATGAGCAAGTCTCCTTATTTTCCTAATACGGCTAATAAATCTATTATTCTCCTAAGAGTTATGCTTTATGAGCATAACCCTAATTCTAATGGACTAAACCATATTATTACCGGGTCATAGACCCGTAACAGAATATAACACCTAAAATACTCTTAGTCTAGTTAAAACTTAAATACATTGTAAATTAGACCTAGAAGCTATAGGCCGTCTGGACAGTAAGTGGGCTTTGAATCCATTTTGCTTTCCGAACATTTAGCCATTAATTAAAACTAACAAAGTCTCTATTTGGCAATTTCAGGAACAAAATCCAACAAAGTCCTTAGCCCAAGACGACAAACTCATCTCCCCCAACAAACTCTCCCTTTTTGTCACAAATTGACAAAATGTTTCATGTTTCCTGAAACACTCAACAAAAACATCAAGGTATATGTGGAACAAGAAAAAATAAATAAAATTTATGATCACGGATAAATATTTGCATAATATAACACAAGATCATGAATAACAGAAACTCCCCCTCAAAATAAGACTCAATAATCAACAAGAAACTTTTTCTGAAAAAAACAAAAAAACAAAAAAATTTCTCCCCCTCAAAAGTCAAAAAAACACACAGGATGCATACATCAAAAACTCATGTTTTCAAGCAATGGATATTCCAAATTATCTAAAAAAAAATTAAAATATAAATGAGACTTATAGAAAACAAGAACACTTTTTCTTTAACCCAAGAAATGAAAAAAAAAAAAATTCATTCAACCCATGCTTGTGTCGTGTGTGTAAGCCATCTATTGAATAGTAAAAACAATTTATAAGTTGAGGAGAAAGTTTCACCACGAAAAAGGTTTTGACAAGCAAATCAAATCAAAAGTCAAATCTTATCATACTAGGGCCTAGCCACTCTCATCCAATGCATTCCTCCTTTGGAATATAATCTTTTAATTTCTTGTTTCACAATTTTTCTTTATGATAAGGTGTCGTTAAACATTTTGTGCTTTGAGAAATGCTGGAATTTATAAGGCCTAGGTTCAACTAGCGTATGGTCAAATTGATAGATACAACTAGTAAAAAACCCTCATATAATTACCTCACACAACTCATATTTTAAGAATAAACTCAATTTAAGCTTAAATGTGCATAATTGTTTAAAGCATGAGCAAAACGTATCAATTAAGCTTATGCTTTAAGTAACCACAAAAAATAGTCCATTGAAACAATATGACTACTCATTCATATTAAAAATATTTTAAGACATGAAGAATTAAAATCCATGGAATAAGCATGAGCACATAATGGACACTCAAGATGCATCAGACAAAAGAATGAATAAATAAAAATAACCAAATTAAAAATTTTTGTCTTTTTGAAAATCTTTCAAAAATAAAATGCACACAAAAAATCAATGCAAAAAGAAAAACAAAACAATAGAAAACAACATGCTCTAGGATATTAAAAAAGAAAAAAAAAATGCATAACAACCAATCCTAGGCATGTGGATGACTCACCTAACATAAGNTATAAGTTGAGGAGAATGTTTCACCACGATAAAGGTTTTGACAAGCAAATCAAATCAAAAGTCAAATCTTATCATACTAGGGCCTAGCCACTCTCATCCAATGCATTCCTCTTTTGAAACAAAGCATAAGCTTGACACTGTGAAAAAAATTCCTTTGGAATATAATCTTTTAATTTCTTGTTTCACAATTTTTCTTTATGATAAGGTGTCGTTAAACATTTTGTGCTTTGAGAAATGCTGGAATTTATAAGCCCTATGTTCAACTAGCGTATGGTCAAATTGATAGATACAACTAGTAAAAAACCCTCATATAGTTACCTCACACAACTCATTTTTAATAATAAACTCAATTTAAGCTTAAATGTGCATAATTGTTTAAAGCATGAGCAAAACGTATCAATTAAGCTTATACTTTAAGTAACCACAAAAAATAGTCCATTGAAACAATATGACTACTCATGCATATTAAAAATATTTTAAGACAGGAAGAATTAAAATCCATGGAATAAGCATGAGCACATAATGGACACTCAAGATGCATCATACAAAAGAATGAATAAATAAAAATAACCAAATTAAACATTTTTGTCTTTTTGAAAATCTTTCAAAAATAAAATGCACACAAAAAATCAATGCAAAAAGAAAAACAAAAACAAAACAATAGAAAACAATATGCTCTAGGATGTTTAAAAAAAATGCATGACAACCAATCTTAGGCATGTGGGTGACTCACCTAACATAAGGTGAGATCATTACCACTCCCCCTCAAGGGGTGAATGGTATCATCCTTCTTAACCCCAACTTTCTTCATTTTGGGAACAGAAGTGCGACTCTTATCAAAGTCATTTAACTGGGTGATAACATCCCTCAACATGTTGAATAATTCATCATGACTATCCCTATAACGAAAATAGTCTATTTTTGACTCATGATTACCTTTGAGAATGTTGGTTCCTTGCCATATGAGCACGTCTCAGTGTAGAACGAGACACATAGGAATCAATTAGAATTCCCTTACCTTTCTCACCTCTTGAAACTGGAGGATACAATACCTTTTTCTTAGCCAAGTTCTCTTCTTTACACACTGGTTTCACAAAATTCAACTTTGAAGGACAAGCAACATTAGTAGAAGGAGCAACAGATTTATCAAAGCCCAATCCAGTTCTATCAAAACAATGTTTCTAATTATGCAACATGTGATTAAGCTTTTCACTAGAGAACTTTTTTCAGATGATTCCTTGATTCATTAAGATCATTCTCTAAGGATTTCATTTTGGCAATTAACATGTGATTTTCAGACATCAAAGTATCATGAATAGCATGTGAATTAGTTAAGGTACTAAACAGTTTATCATTTTCAAAATTAACTTCTTTAAGTTTTTGCAAGTGTTGCTTATTCAACTTCTTCAATTTACTGCATTCCAAAAATAGATTATTATAAGCATTTTGCAGATCACCCTCATCTTCTGATTCATTATCACGAATACCATATTCACAAACTAGAGAGTTAGACTCACTAGCCTCATGCTCACCCGCATAAGAAATCACAAAAGCTACATAGTTAGTAACATTTTCAGCTTTTTCTTCTTTGTCTGACTCATCACTTTGAGTCACATTAAAGGCCATGCCTTTTGAATTTATCAAATTTCCACAATCAGAACGTATATGACCAACATCACTACATTCATAACATTTACGACTACGTGAAAATTTATCTCTCTGATTTTCATCATCTCTGCTTCCATGATTATTTCTAACCTCATCACTAGGATTCCCGGAAATTTTTGATTCCTTACTTCTAAAATTTATATTTTTTCTAAAAAATTTCTTCAACTTCCTAGCAATCATAGCCATTTCTTCATCATCTTCAGACTCCTCATTAGACAGATCTACAGATTTACCTTTGGTAATCTTGATCTTAAGAGCAAGATTTTTTGAATTTTGGGGCTCAGGTAGCAAGAGCTCAAAAGTCTGAAGTGAATCTACAAGTTCCTCTACTCTCATGGTTTCTAGATCTTGACTCTGGGTTATTGCAACAATTTGAGGAATAAATCTCACAGGTAGTGATCTTAAGATTTTCTTAATTATCTTAGCATCAATCATTTTCTTTCCAAAATTAATGGTAGAGTTTCTAATGGTGTTAAGCTTATAATAAAACTCATCAAAAGTCTTTTCCTCTTCCATCCTAATCTTTTCAAATTGAGACACTAACATCTGAATTTTAGAGGCTTTCACAATTTGAGATTCTTCATGGGTAATTTTCAAAGTTTCCCATGCTTCTTTATCTATCACACATCGAGAAATTCTTGCGAATTCTTCGGTGCACATAGATGTAAAGATAGCATTTAAAACTTTGTCATTTGACGAAGAATTAATCTAATCACTCCTTGACTATTCAGCAATTGTCTTATCAAGATCATTCCATCCTGATTCAGCAATATACCAAACATCCACAGATTTTAGATAAGCTCTCATACGAATTTTCCAAAACGTATAATTTGATCTGTCAAAGACGGGAAGTGAGTTAGGTGCAACTGTGTGAGACATATTAGGTGGAGTCTAGGATCACACTCAATAAATTAATCCCTACAAAGTGAACCCGCTCTGATACCAATTGAAAAACGTTATGCCTACTCTAAAAACTTGTTTATTACAATTTATGCGGAATTAAAACTATGAAGCAATAAACAATTTAATCACCAAAATATATAAAGCAGTAAGCAATAAAGAACACATAGATTTTGGTTACGAAAAGGAAACCAATTAGATAACTCTCTAATTGTAAAACCTCTCCGGGGCAGCCAAACCCAAGAAATCAATTAACTCAGTAAAAGAATAAATGATTACAAGATGTTCATACTTACAAAACATTTGCTATGACACACTCTTATATAAGGCAAGCGACCCACTTGCCTTCTACCACAATAGCCATTTCCAGAGATAGCTGGCACAATCCTTTTACGTGATTTCCTTTCACCGGAATTTCGGTTGACTTCACTTCAACAATCAACAAATAACGACAAACACTTACTCTAAGTGAGAGAACAAAAGCTCTATAACAAGGACTCTCTTAGCACATAACGGTGAATTCTAAATGCAGAATTCGTACCTCATACAGATCTGTAGAGATCTATATATAACATCTAAAAGATTCATAGTCTAGTTAGAACTCAAATACATTGTAAACTAGACCTAAAATATAACATCTAAAAGACTCCTAGTCTAGTTAGAACTCAAATACATTATGTCTAGTTAGAACTCAAATACATTATAAATTAGACCTAGAAACTACGGGCCATCTGGACGGTAAGTGGGCTTTGAATCCATTTTGCTTTTCAAACATTTAGCTAATAATTAAAACTAACAGTGTGATTAGCGATTAGAGCGATTAAGGCGGTTAGTAGGCGGCTATTTATGCCCTACAGCTGGTTCAAACAAAGTGCACGTTTTCCTCGTGAACTCATATCCTGCGCTGGAGTAGGATAGTGATAGCCCTAGGCTAGCGTATAATATTCTGGAATCCAAACGGACTGCCTTCTGCAACAAGTCAAGCTTAGTCCTTTTCCATCATTTCTTTTCGTATTTTATGGAAGACACCGGACAATTTAAAAATTCTCTCACTCACTCTCTCTTGCTCGCTCTCTGACCGTCTTGATCAAAAACTATCGCCGATCGGAATTGAGGTGCGGTCGTTAGCTCGTTATCAAATTGATAATTTTAGTTTAATCAGTTTCTGTAGATGTTAGATTAAGTTAATCGTTATTAGCACGCTCCTGTATCTATTGCATCGTTTAGATCAAAATTGTATAGTTTTTTTTTTGCTTTGCTAGCTTTTTTCTTCAGGGGAAATGTTTGGATTTTACAGTCTGATCGTCGATATGTAAACTAGTTGATCGCGTAAAAGGGATCTGTATTACGAGGGCCTGTTTGGTTGCTGAGAACACGAAATTTTATGTTCTTGCTGTTTCTGAGAATAACTAATAGAAATGAACAAAAATCAAATTAGACGGTGCCGATTAGTTGCATTGGGTTATGCTCAGTGATTTTTTTCAGTAAATTTTAATTTGGCTATTACATATTTTTCTTATATGCGTAGTTTTGTTTGGACTTGGATTATGTTTTCTGAGATCGTAAATCTTACCACGGGGAATCAATCGGCTTTTGAACGTTCTTGAAATAGTAAATTTTGTTAATTACATACCACTCCTCCGTCGGCGGATCTCAACCTACTACAAGAGGGAGTGGTGTGGAAACAACCATTCGAGGTGTGAAGATAGGGCCACCCTTGTTAAGTATAAATTACTGGAATCTTTATTGTTAATGTAGGTAAAATGGTGCAATTTTTATGAGGAACAAAGTGTACCTAAAGAAGGCAAAGTTTAGTATAGAATAGAAAATTTCTTAGCAAATTGATCGTTCTTTGTAGTTTTTTGCTTTTGATGTAAATCAATATTTTTGAGTTCTTAATAGCCCAAAATCTGCATAGTGATTTGGTGACATTTCTCGGTATGGGGTTGGATCATTGGCCATGGTGATGGCTCCCCTTACTAGTAAAGGGAACTGGAATGGATGCTATTGGTGCTATCAGTATTGCTCTTGTTATCATCGGCAGATATGCCACTTTTTCTATTAGCCGGTGTCTTTCTCTACTTTGATTTGGTGATATTGTTTGGATGGCAATGGGGGCAGACTGATATTAACATATGGCCAAATAAAGTCGAGCAGAATCTGGCCAGTTTGTAATTTTATTTAGAAATAGATAATTATATTAAGTTTGATGTCTGATGACAATTGAATTTGGGTATGTTAGCATGTATTTCTAATGTGTTCCAATATATTGAAAGATAAATGATTGGTTTTGCTTCATAAGTAGGAAAGACAACTGCAAAATGATATGTTCAATTCATGAATATGACTGGCAGAGCTTTTGTATAGAAAAATAAAGAATTAATAGGTTTTTCTGATGAGTGGTATTTCCTTATTGTGATTGTGATTCATCCATGGCATTACAGAGTTGTTAGTTTGGAAATAGTACCAATAAGGAATTTCCATGACATGGTCAAGCAAATAAGGATTAATACGTATGATGTTTTACTCATCAACTTGTTTCTGAATACCGCATGCTGCCAAAAACCCTATTGTAAGCCACCTATTGGTTCAGCTGTTGTGTAGAATACTAGTATTGTTGAATAGGAGGTAAACATTGAAGCAATTGAGAGTTTGCATATTGATTTAGCTAACTTATGAGACATTCAGCATTTTGAAACAAATGAAAACTCAAAAACCAAATCTATACTGTGGATATGGAAATTTTTTGTTTTATGTCTGCTCTCTACATTTCTTTTCCTTTTTTGTTAGATTTATTATATCTATGTAATTTTCCATTTTACTGACAAAAACTTCCATGTCTTGCTACAGTTCAATTACTGACAAAGAAATTTGATAAGAGGCTTAATGGATCGAGGAAAGAGATCAAATAACGTCATTGCAAACAGAAACAACAAGATATACATGGACCTCAAAGACATAATAAGGGAGCACACCCTTCCTTTTCTTCCTGCTAAATCACTTTTTAGGTTCAAAACTGTTTGTAGGGACTGGAAGCTCCAGATCTCAACTCCTTTCTTTGCCCACAATCAGTCAAATTGTTTCCATGATGTCTCAGGCTTATTTTGTCAATCTAGTTCGAACCCACCTTCATTTATCTCCCTTGACCCAGATTCTTATGGTGTTCCAGAGCCATCTTTGCAGTTTCTGCCTGAACCAGTTGACATCAAGACTTCTTCCAATGGCCTACTGTGCTGCCAGGGTCACACTGGTGACAAGGCCTACTACATCTGCAATCCTGCTACCAAGCAGTGGAAGAAACTCCCTAAACCCAATGCTAATCATGGGTCCGACCCTTCCCTTGTACTGATGTTTGAACCGTCTTTACTCAACTTTGTTGCTGAGTACAAGCTCATTTGTGCTTTTCCATCTGCTGACTTTGACAATACATGCGAATTTGAGATCTATTCCTCTGCAGAAGGATCCTGGAGAATTTCTGGTGAGATATACTTTGGTGCTACAAACCTCATTCCTAACTCAGGTGTCCATGTGGATGGAATTGTTTACTGGCTTTCAGAGAGTGGTGGAATTGTTGCTTTTGATCTCACCATGGAGCGGTCACAACGCCTTTATGGTCATAATGGCTGCTTGGGTGTTATGAATGGGAAGCTTACTTCAACTAGCGCTTATAATCGGACACTAACTGTGAGTGTGCTATCCAATCCCTACACAAACACGATGGCTATGAACAGCAGAGTCAAGGCTTGGGATATAAAACTTACTGTCAGTATGGACAACAACTTGGAGTTCCGCGGAATTTCATTTTCAGAGCTTCATGGATTTTCATGTCCTGGATCGTTGCCATACAATAAGGGAGCTGTGCTCTTTGCGAGCGGGGATGTGATTGTGTTTCGGAGCCAGAAAACGCTTTATTCATACGACCTGAAGACTAAAAAAACTGGACGCTTATGCGGTGAAGCTGATGATGATATTAGAATCATTGCTTATGTTAATAGCCTCGTTGAAATTTAGTTTGGCTCGCTTATCATATGTGCCTACCTCATCTGCAACGCTTTGTAGCCAGAAGATGACACGCTGGGAGTTATATTAGGTGGTAATGGTTTGGAACTTATGTAATAGTCGGGGAAATAATTGTAGGGCTTTTGTGTTAGAATTATAGCTATCAAATTTGGCTGTGTTTTTGTTTGACATCTTGCTACTTTCGGTCTTTTTGGTGTAAAATACAAAATATATCTGATTTGGGGTTCAGAATTAGGATACCAAGTGAATGAAACAATTTAATAAAATTGTTCAGTTTATCGGACCTTTATTTTAGACCTGTCACTAGTAAGCTGCTTTGGAATTTTGACCTGTATAGAAGCTTCTTTCCAAATCATGCAGATTGCAGACTCCTTAACAAGAAAGGATGAGCATCCCTGAAATTAGGGGCTCTGAATTTTACTGAAATTCAGATAGCGTAAGTGCAGGGCTCCGCACTTGAAGCTGTTCAGGGCAAGCAGGTTTGCCTGAATTTCGAGTGACCTGGTTTTAGGAGATCCCTCTCCAACAAGAAACCACTGATTATTCTTTGCTTGGATATAAATGTATGCGATAATTCATCGCTAGGTTCTAAATTCTCCTTTTAGCCTCGGTATTTCCTCTGGTCCTCAATTTCATATAGTGGACAAAAATTAATAATTTTTACGCTGTATACAATGAGATTGCGATAGCAACGCCTAAATCCAAGTGAAGGATTTCGATCATTTACGTCTTTTCCATTTTCTTTTGCCCGGTATTATATTTAGCCATCATGTTGGTCTATCTACCGGATCATCCGCACATAGTGAATTTATTTTGTTTTGTTGCATCTAATAATGTGTATATAGTGCTACAACATTTTTAAAATATTGTTTTGTTTTATCTATATATGGTGTGTATATATTGTTAAACATGTGAAATTTAATTTGGACCATAAAAGGGATCCCTTTTATCTGCCATCTCCATTTATTTGATTTGTAAAAACAGAAGATAATATTGTCATTCACCACAATTTTATCTCATTTTACTGATGTGATACTAGATCAATCCTTAAATTTTATGTTTTATTTTAGAAACAAGAGGTGAGGTTGTGTTTGTTACACGTGTGAAGACAAGCGTGAAATGTGGAGAGAGTTTATATTTGAAGTTAATATTGGTTACCAGAGGAAATTATAGGGTCGACATAGGCTGAATAAGAAGTAAGCAGAACACCAGCCAGGAACTGGTAAAACGAATAACGAACTCAAACTAAGTTAAAGGTGGCAAAACAAAAGGTTTATTAGACTTTGAGGGAGAGAGAGAGAGAGAGAGAGAGAGAATCCACCACCTTTGTAGGAGGCCATTGGGAAGGACAGGGTCTCCTTTCTGTTATGGAAATTTCAATATGCAACAGATTTTCTCTCTCCCTCCTTCGAGAACCCTCCTATCTCTAATCAGGTACCCTTCTTCTAATGCAAAAAAAAAAAGGGTTGCTTCCTTCGTCGGAAACAGAATTTTAAGATGTAAAAGCTAAAATTACTGTAATTTATGGAACCCCATTTACAGTAAAGATAATTAAAACGTACTTTTACGTTGCATTTAAGCTGGGGCCGTAATATTGGTTAATGTTATATGTACATTTTATTGTTGTTTTTCCGTAACAGTTTCTGTTTGGATCTTTTAATCTTATTCAGGGGTCTCCAATAGTTGAGACGAGCAGTTGCGAGGGAGAGGTGGAGTTACTTTCCGGCATATACTTTGACGTAAATCTTAGCCACCGGAAGTTGATGACCGTATAATGTCTTCGCCTTCTGTGAATGCTTCGTCGCCGGACTCTCCACCTTCGCCAGACGCTCCACCACCGTCAGGCTCATCATCTTCACCAACTCCATCATCATCGCCGTCACCACCCTCAAACTCAACGCCACCCCAACCCTCACAGTCACCGCCATCTCCTTCTCCACCCTCCAAGGCTCCTCCACCATCTCCATCAGGAGGTAATTCGTCATCTTCACCACCACCACCGCCGCCACCCTCTTCCAAAAATGGCCCTCCTCCGCCACCTCCAAAAAACGGTACAGCTTCCCGGCCGCCACCTCCACCCCACCATTCACCTCCGCCACCTCCACACAAACTCTCGCCCCCACCCCCATCGTCGGATTCTGATAGCTCATCGTCTAGTTCATCAGATTCCAATAACAACACGCTGATTATAGGAGTTACAGTTGGGGTAGGGTTGTTTCTACTTGCTATGATCGTCATTTGTACATTCTGCTTTGGGAGGAAGAAGAAAAAGCGTGGCCATATGCAGATGCATTACTACGGAGATCCTTCACAAAAAGGTGCCAAATTCTGCAACATAATTATTTGTTTTCACATCTTTTAATTCCTATGCCTTTCTATTTAATTATCTTGTAATTAAGCTTTGCCACAGCCATTTGAAATTCCATATAATTACTATTGTATAATTTATTGCGCAGATGGTGACTACTACAAAGGTTCTTCTAACTGGCACAATAGTCCCCAAGCACCTGACCATGTTGTCAGGCTACCCGCACCGCCAGGCGCTGGATCACCCGGTGTGGGCCAGTGGGCTCCGCCTCCGGGCCCCGTGATGTCAAGCAGCGGTGAAATGAGCTCTGGTTTCTCAGGCCCATACAAACCCCCCTTGCCACCTCCCTCACCAAATATGGCTCTTGGATTCAACAAGAGCACTTTCACATATGAGGAGCTAGCGGCTGCAACGGGCGGGTTTTCCCAGGCCAATTTGTTGGGTCAGGGCGGGTTTGGTTATGTTCACAAGGGTGTGTTGCCTAATGGAAAGGAAGTTGCAGTTAAGAGCCTGAAGTCGGGCAGTGGGCAAGGAGAGAGAGAATTCCAGGCTGAGGTTGAAATCATTAGCCGTGTTCATCATCGACACCTTGTGTCACTTGTTGGATATTGTATTGCTGGTGGGCAGAGAATGTTGGTTTACGAATTCGTCCCCAATAAGACCTTGGAATATCACCTCCATGGTAAGTTGTACATATATGATTAAATGATTATATAAATTTATTCTTTTTTATCGGCTTTTGAGTTCGAACCGACCTTAATTACTTATTAAAGAAAAATATTAAAACATTAACTAAATTAATGATTAAAGTTTTAGAATAAGTATACTTTTGATTATCATATGGATATCTGAGTGAGTTTATCTAACTAGTGGTTGCAGGAAAGGGTGTTCCAGTCATGGATTGGTCAACTAGGCTTCGTATTGCGACAGGTTCTGCCAAAGGCCTTGCATACCTTCATGAAGACTGTAAGAAATCCACAGCCTCTCTCTCCGTCTCTCTCTCTCTGTGATAGTTATTATTTTTTTTTATTTATTTTTTATTGAAATCTGCATGCAGGCCACCCTCGGATCATCCATCGGGATATCAAAGCAGCAAACATCCTCATTGACTTCAACTTTGAAGCCATGGTAACTGCTTTTACCAAGTGCTCCTACTCCTACACATAAATATATCTGCAGAAAATGTATAGAACCATGAATGAATTCCTAGCATTTAATATGATGCTTATGCTGCTGAAGCTAATCAGTCATTCCCCAATGCTTATAATTCAGGTGGCTGATTTTGGATTGGCTAAGTTGTCTTCTGACACTTACACTCATGTCTCTACTCGTGTCATGGGAACATTCGGGTATGTTGTATTCAGGATTTTGCTATAATTAAGGTACTGCTATGAAGCAACTTTAGCATAGGCATACAACTTGATTCTTAAGCAGACATCTAATTGTATACTTGCTACTTACCTGTACTATGCAAGGAATTAAAAGATGCCCTATTTGCAGGCTTAGAAATGCAGTTGCCAGCAATAGACCTGAAGTTATACATATATTTTTACACCAATGTCGTAAATACCTTTATAATTTACTTACTCAATACGAACAATTAGTCTTATCAATATGGGACTAACTTTTCGACGTTAGAATGACAATCGCAAGTAAAGTTATTC
Source organism: Carpinus fangiana (assembly GCA_006937295.1). NCBI lineage: Eukaryota > Viridiplantae > Streptophyta > Magnoliopsida > Fagales > Betulaceae > Carpinus > Carpinus fangiana. Next base: position 59,160,395 of record CM017321.1, read on the forward strand.
TTCTATACATTGTATCTTAAGAACAGAGAAATTTGCCAATATATGTAGGTATTTGGCTCCAGAGTATGCGTCAAGTGGCAAGTTGTCAGAGAAATCTGATGTTTTCTCGTATGGTGTCATGCTCTTGGAATTGATAACTGGGCGGCGACCTGTGGATCCTTCGGGTGCAATGGAAGATAGCTTAGTAGATTGGGTTTGTGCCTTCTATATACTTTGCAAATTTTTCATTATTTGCAGTTCAGATTGAGATTGTGAGTTTAAAAATAATAAATAAATAATATCTTTTTCCCTCCCATTTGCCTTGTAACCAATTAGATTTTATGTAAATGTGTGACAAACTGCAGGCTCGACCAATTATGGCAATCGCTTTGGAGGAAGGCAAATATGATGAGCTGGTTGATCCACGCTTGGAGGGCAATTACAATCCTCATGAGATGGCAAGCATGGTAGCTAGCGCTGCTGCCAGCATTCGCCACTCTGCAAGAAAGCGCCCGAAAATGAGCCAGGTATATATGGAACTATGCAAGAATAAAGTTGGATGTTTGTTGGGTCTAAAAAATCTAGTACACGCTTAAACTTTGAATATGCAATGAATTCAGAAGAAAAAAAGAATATGCAATGAATGGTTGTTTATAGTATAGCACTGTATAAGAAGAACACAGCTTAATTAACTCAATAGAAATGACCCTGGAAAGCAGATTGTACGTGCATTGGAGGGAGACGTATCGCTGGACGACTTGAACGAGGGGACGAAGCCTGGACAGAGCTCGGTTTACGGCTCCAACAATGGGAGCTCAGACTATGACAGCAGTGCTTACAATGCTGACATGAAGAAGTTCAGAAAGATGGCTCTTTCAAGCCAAGAATTCCCTAGCAACGAGTACGGCACATCCAGCAATGAGTCCCGCGAGATGGGCAATAATGGAGAACACCAAAAGCAGTACCTTTGACTTCGAATTCGAGTTCGCCGGCCACATATATACACTTCCAACAAAATTTAATATACATATTTATCTGCTTATTGTACGTTTATAAGTCATTTGGGGATTTGGGTTTTTTTGAGCTGATCGACATTGGAAGATCTTTAATTAATCGATTTATTCCCTTCTTCTAATATTGATTTGTACGTACTCTGCCATATACAGACATACTACTAAGCAATATTGGAGACAGATCGATCTAGCTTCTATTGTTCGTATGTGCTGTTTGTATCATACAATTGAATCAGTCATGAACAATTTTGGGATATATAGTTCAACAAATCATTTTCTAAATATAATTTTGTCATTGACCGCCTTAATTAATTAATTATTATTATTTTTTTTTTTGAAAAGAGAATCCAATCTTGTATTAATCAACATCGATCTTGCTACAATAACAGTATCCTGAATACATGTAGGACATTCCAGAAACCACGATTGCTCTACATTTGAAATACAAGCAAATCTGGCCAATAGATGGGCAGCCTCATTGCCAGTTCTCCTCACATGTTTAGCCTCCCAATGTCCAGCCGAACTTAGAAGTGTCTTCGCAATTAATTTTTTCTCTTTCTCCACCCGCAACTAAGCTAGTTGTTAGGATTTAATTTGGGTAAAAAAAAAAAATGAAAAACTAAGCTTTAAATCATGAGCTCATTCTCCTAAATCTCAGGACAAAAAGTTGACAACGTTTGACATGATTTATAAATCTGACACAAATATAAAATGAAATTAAAGAGTTAATATTTAGTATAATAGGAATTATGTGACTGATTAATTTATAAAAATAATAGTAGTAATAATAAAACTTTATGAGCCTTAAGTGCCCTTGAGTCCCAAAGTTACATGTTTATGAGGCTTAACTTGACATTAAAAAAAAAAAAAAAAACTTAACTATGTGATTTAATTTAATTATATATCCCCATAACTAAGTGATTTATTTGCTTAAATTTATCATTTTCGAGAACTTTAAATTTTCTTTGAGTTATTAGTATATATGTTGTTATTATTTATTATTTTTAATAAATTCCCACATGTTTGTTCGGGGTATTATGGCATGAGAAGTGGGTTGACTACACGCTCAAATGATGAGAAGTAGTTTCGGCAACGCCCCAATGTCATTTGGCCAAAGGGTGGCTCAACCATTTTCTCTTATTTTTTTTCTTTTTTCTTTTTTCTTTTTTAATGTGTTAATATTATATATATATTTCTTATTATAAGTGATGTATGTCATAATATTATTGAAGTTGGCATGACATATTAATCGACTTCGTCAAATTTTCTAATGGCATAGACTTATTTATTTATTTATTTTTCTTACCTCCAAATATTTACTCACTTTTTAAACCCTAAAAAGCTATTTTTTTGGGTTTATAAAAAAAGAGCGTCTAAAAAAAAACCTTATCTACTGAGAATCCTTGGAGGAATGAGCATGACCGTGGTGGATACTGGATGAGCCGAAACGGTCAGGACACTATCTTAACGACGTCGTATGATTATTGTTTTTTCATTTATAGATAAATACACGAAAAGCCTTTATTTCCAAATAAATCGATACTATACTACACCCTGTGCTGAAATCGTACTGTGTATTTTGAGTCTTTGACCTTCTTTATATAGACCCTCTGGAAAACCCTTTCTTTTTTCGCTGCCGCTTTCTGAGGCTTCTTCGCCTATTACCCGGTTCACGCAAACCGGATCCGAACAACCCATCGATGCTTGCCGTATTTCTCACCTGGTAACCAACCTTCGATTCTCCCAGAAACCCTAAGCTCAGGTCCGATCGCTTCGCCATGGGAGACTACAACGAGGCGCTCATGCGCAACCAGCAAAACGCCGCCGTTCAGGCCCGCACCAAAGTCCAGAACCGAGCCAGCGTCCAACAGCTCAAACTGGTTCGTTCTCTCTCCGCTTCCGACTCCTCGTTCTTGTTTGTGAAATTCTATGGGTTTTATTGTTTGGTCGTAGTTAAGGTTTTTTGCAAAATCTCTTCAACCCTAGGTCTGACTCAGAAAAAAGGTTGATCTATATTTTTATAGTACAGATTTGTTAATTTTTGCTTGATTTTATTTGATCCTTATTATTAATACTTTATATTTGGTGGATTTGGTTCAATTGATTGATTATACATTTCAATTTTTGATACAACACATCTTATTAGAGGAAATAGAAATATAGTGTTCTTATCTGAATTTCAAAATTGCTAATTTTGCTCTTAAGGAATTTAGTATTGGAACAATTTTTTAATCACAATCATTGCAACAATCTAGCTGGGCTTGTAAAAACATCATGCTGAATTTATGTGATGGACTTGATTATTTACTTTCGCTTGTAATGCAGATTGGGCAGAGCCATCCCACTGGTCTAACAGCCAACCTATTGAAGCTTTTCGAGCCTCGACCCCCTTTGGAGTTTAAACCGCCTCCAGAGAAGAGGAAATGCCCCTCATTAACAGGTTTATTGTTGCGGTCTAGAGCGTGTTTGAATGGTTTTCATTTTGATACCGATTTGTATAATTATAAAATGATCATCGTTCTTCTTAATGTTATGAAGGGATGGCACAATTTGTGAGTAGGTTTGCCGAGCCTGGAGATCCTGAATATGCTCCGCCTGTCCAAGAGGCTGAAACTCCTGTAAGATGTTACATTTCTGTAGGGGGTTGATCTATGCTCCAGTGCTTTACATTGGATAATCATTTGTCTCTGTTGTCACAGATTGCTGAATGGATGGCTAGATCACTAATGTTTTTCTTTGAAAATTTTTGTATATGGCATATATTAGTTTCTTCCAGGAGTTTAATTCTAACAACTTTAGAGGAAGCACATCAAGGAGGGTGCATAATTATTTCAGCTTATTTAACTGAATGGTCATGAATTATGTGTGATTCTTTTCTGTCCATGGAAGTGATACCAAGGAAGTATCCTTTCAAATTTAGGGTAAAAATAAATAAAAAAATGAAGTATCCTGTTCATTAATTGCAAAATGAGTGATACCACTCAACTGAACTGACCCTAAATTTGAACTACTTGGTTCAGCTCTAAGTTAGTGATATAACATAACCGTTAAGTAAATTTTGACTTGTTACTGATGCGTATTTTTTTCTCTCTTCATCACATATCCTGGGAATATAAGACAGAACATTGCAAAGCCTATCTGCAGAGGTTCTTCTGATTGTTGTTTGAATCTTCCTTTTTATTTTATTTTTTTCATTTTGTTGTCTGTGTACCTTCATGTGAGTAAAACAATTGCCTAAGGAGGCGTTTCAAACTAACCAATTCCAAGCACCTAAACCACCCTCAGCCTGTGAGGAAAAGCTACAAACTTAGCAAGTAGAGCTTACAACTAGGAAGTGCCCAAATATAACTTGGTGTTAGCACCATATCTGGTTTTTGATATATTTGAATGGATCCAGGCACAAAGAAGGGCTAGAGTACACCAGTTAAGACTAGAGAAGGGTGCAGAAAATGCTACTGAGGAGCTACAGAAATGTGAAGACACACCACTTTGTTTTACTTTAAGGTTTTGGAGTTCAATAGCTTCAGTATTTTTGTTCTTACATGTACTTTGACACAGATAATCCGAGTGAAGACCCAAATATTTCTGGAGACCCATACAAGACTTTGTTCGTGGCTAGACTTGTAAGTAATGTTGTCCTTTGTATTTTGGATTTTCCAACTTGTGGCCAATATTTTTTTTTGGGAATGACTTATTTTATCCTCCTCTCGCAGAGTTATGAGACAACTGAGAGCAGACTCAAAAGGGAGCTTGAGTCTTATGGACCAATCAAGCGGGTAGGTATTTTGAGCATTCCCCAACGGGGTTCGGTAAGAGGTTCAGTTCTGTGGTAGCACTATCCTTCTTGTTTATCTTACAAAAAAAAATGATTATTTCATAAAAAAATTTGAGATTTAAAAGTGTCTTCATTATCTTACATATTTTTAAAAGAAAAAAAAAAAAAATTCACAAGTTGACTAGAGTTAGACCTCTAATCAAGCTTGCTAATAGATATTCCACTGAATCAAATGGTTTGAAAATCCAATTTCAATCAAATTGATGATATAATGGATTACAGTCTTTTCTATGAGTAAGTGTAATTGTAGCTTATTTTCTCTTCAGCATTTGTTTCAAGTCTGAAAGGGATACTGTTTAAAGGTTCTTTGATTTAATATATTAACTTTGGAGTGTCTGTGCGAGTTGGTAATAAGAGCACTGGTGTCACTGCCAATTTTCTGGTAATGGCTTACGGGTTTGTTCCTTTGATCCTTTCACCTCTCTTGATATAGTTAGGTTTAGAGTTATTTTTAGACTTGGATGTTCTAGGAATTACTTAAGTTACAACATATCGAGAAATATCCTTGGTAAGGAGGTGATTATTGCATTTAGTGAATGTATCTTTTGTCTCCATAATTTTCTACCTACCCAATTCCAAAGATGGTGGTTCATCCTGCACAGCAAAGCTGAAAATTTTAAGTTGAGCAGAGCAATGATGCATTGTGCCTTTTGGCTTTTGTTTTCAAGCATCAAAAGGAGACTGACTACTTCTGTTCTTTTTCCTGGACGGGGTAAAACGTGTTGGGAGTATTAGCATCTACTCTCCTTTGTTTGAATTTTTAGTACTTTCCTGTTGCTAAAACTTTCATTTTTGGCTTTAAAGGCTGTCATAAACATAGCAGCAGTTGAGAAGATTTCCTGGTATTTCTTACACTATCTATAGCTTTATAGTTATTTAAAAAATAAAAATCCCTGGTAAGGGGAGGGTAGTCTGTTCACCAACTGGTAAATTGGCCACAAATACATCAGTTTTTCCGCAACTCTAGCTGGTGGTGATGCATCTCGCGATGGGAAGCTCTATGATTTGAAGGTGAGCACGGCTAATGAGGCATAGTGCCTGTCTGCCGTGCCATTTAGGATTTACTATTTTTAACTTTTTTTACAGTTCTGTCACTTAGTTATGGAACTAAAGATTATAGGCTCATGTTTTATGACTCTGCTTTGAGAAGGAATCCTTTTTTTAAGTGACTGTTGTTTATTTTTTTTTATTTTGTTCTATTTGCTTTTCAGGTTCGATTGATTACTGATAAAGAGACCAATAAGCCTAGAGGTTATGCTTTCATTGAGTACGTGCACACCCGGGACATGAAAGGTATGTCACATTTTAATCTGTTTTCCTCCTTAATAGGGGGTTTCACTTTTATATTTCTTGTGTGCTAGGGTTGCGGCGCATTTGACACCATTGATTTACTTATTAAAAAAAAATTTGTGATATGCTACATTGTATGTTACTGAAACTTCTTACATACATTATATACAGCTGCATATAAACAAGCTGATGGGAGGAAGATTGATGGTAGAAGAGTGCTTGTGGATGTTGAACGTGGTAGAACTGTCCCAAATTGGCGTCCTCGCCGACTTGGTGGTGGGCTAGGAACCACCAGAGTTGGAGGTGAAGATGTTAATCAGAGATATTCAGGGAGGTAAATGACTGAATTGCAACATTTTCACACAGCTTCACATCTGTTGAACGGAATCAATTTTCATTAGGTGCTGTGTATTGTAGCCCTGCTAAGAAATTCAAGTTTCATTAAATTTATTTTGATGTGCTTGTGCATATTCAGGAGTAAATTTGAGAAACATTCTTTTTAGATTCAAGAGTTTGCTATCCTAATATTTTTAAGTGGAATGCCTGGACTTTTGGGAATTCATTATGGATATATTAAGTGTTGCACGTCATTGAAGCAAAGAAATTGAAAATGTGTTCTTAATATTTTCGACTGACTATTAATTTTGCAAAGGCACGTTGATACATCTAGTTGGTCTGGCTGATTACATAGTTCTATTTGGATATTTTATTGCATTTAATTTCTGGTCTTCTTATGAGAACTGTAAATTTTAATTGCTCAGGGAGCAGCAAGTGCAGTCAGGGGCACCATCTCGCTCTGAGGAGCCAAGGGTACGTGAGGATCGGCATACAGAGCGGTAAGATTCACCAAATTGTTTTCCATTTCGTCATTTTAATTTTAGCCTTAGATGGTAATTTATGTGTTCAACAATAGAAAAGCTTGTTTTGGTAAAAAAATGGTTCATAGATTAGGTGCAATCCATCTGGAAGTTGCATGTTTGAGCACTATTATTAATTTGTGTATCTAATTGATGGTCTAGTAAAAATCTTGTACAATGTTCATGAAGTAATTATAACATTCATGATATCATATTGTAGCTAACATTATGGCATATTCTAATTGAGCCTTTTAGTTTCTGCAAAACAACGCTGTTTGCAGTCTAATCAGTTTTTTTTTTTTTTTTTAATAAATTGACTTTGAATGAAATTATTCCAGGGATAGGGAAAAATCTCGTGAAAAGGGTAGGGATAGAGAGAGGGAAAGGGAGAAATCCCGTGAACTCTCTCACGACAGACATCGGGATCGTGATCATAGGGAGGATAGGCACCACAGAGATCGCGATAGGGATAGGGACAGGGACAAGGATAGGGAACGAGAAAGAGATCGGGGTCGTGATCGTGACCGAGCACGCGACCGAGATAGAGACCGAGGTCGGGAGCGTGGTCGCGACTACGAGCGTGATCGACACAGAGACCGTGATCGTGCTCGAGAAAGGGAGGGTGAAAGAGACTTAGAAGTTGAAGACCATGACCGTGACCATGGGCGGTCCCGCGATAAGTCAACTTATGATCAAGTTGAATCAAAACATGAGAAGGACCGGCATAGTGAAAGGGAGCGGGATTATGATCACACTGAACCCGAGGATGATCGTGGGTGGTATGAACAGCCAGAGCATGAGCATAAGCATCTAGATAAAGACCATGACACCGAGCACTATGAGCATCGTCGAAGTAGGGGACAATATGATCATCTGGATGTCCCCGATGACCCTGACCGCTACGATCAATATCCTGATCGAATGGAGGAGGATGATTACCATTATGAGCGTGCAACATCTGAGTCACGTGAAAGGGAGAGAACTCGAGATCTGGAGCGTGAATATCGACGCTCAGAGCGGTCACTTTCTCGGGAGTACGAGTACTGAGACTGCTAGTGTCTCCCAACTTGTGCTTCTGCTGTTCTGGGCATTATTAAATCGAAGACCAGGAGTGTTTCTTGGAGCAACTTCCTTCTGAATGGATGTTGGATTCTCCTTTTCTTTGTTGACAAAAACTCTGTTTAAAGGTTTTATGACTGAGCTGCTCGAGGATCTGTTCTTGTGTTTGGTGATTTATTGTTTTTGTTGTTTGAGATGGAGTAAGACTGTATGCTTGGTTTTATTTGCAGTTTTAAGCCTTTCAGAATTTTGGAAGTAATGGACTTAATATGTTGGTGCACATGCCGCAACTCAAATATTGTAACTGGTTTACATTTTCAACTATATCGCTTGGGTCTTTAGTCCTTGGCTAAAAGTATTTATTGGTTACCTTGCGTATTTATTGAAGTGGTTACTGTCCTACAGCCCTGCTGGTTGCCTGGAAACGGATCCTCTTTATTTCAAGTGAAATAGAGATGATTCATTTAGTGTAACTAGGAGGGCATACTTGTCCAAAACTTTTTGCCCAAAAAACAAATGGACAATATTACTTTCTTAAATACACAAACTGGCCTGCAATGTGTTGTATGGATTACCAATGGCTTGTGATGTGTTGTATGGATTGGTAAAGATTGCACAAGCTGCAATAATGATCGCATATTACTAAAGCTCTCAAGTAGAAAATTGAACAAAATTGAACAAGTGCAAAGCCAGCTTGGCATATAGCCCGAATAGTCCCAACCCTACAAATGAAAACTAGCTTCCTTTCAAAAGCAAATCTGCAAAAATATCAAACACTAGTAGATCCAAATCCTCAACTTCCACAACCTCAGGAATCATATTCTTCTGAAGAATCAACTGGACAATTATATCACATTAATTCACTTCAAGATCAACGTATATCCGACTGGTTGAACCGCACCACTTCAACACGTCCTTTTTAATCAGAATCTGAAGAAAAAAAAAAATAAAAAAAATCAGATTTTCTTAATGTCACACTATGGGAGCCAAAGTTTCCCCTTTCACAGGAAATCTCTCTCTCTCGCTGCCCCCACAGAGTTTGTTACGGTACACGGCATTTGAATCGAAATTCAGACAAACAACATGACAGAGGAGAAAGAGGGTATAACCGTACAAAATAAAATATTGGGCTCACCATGTCAAAAAAAAAAAAAAATACTGGGCTCACGTGGAAAGGTCATAACCAGCAGAGAAAGAGAGAAGGTCTTGAGGACAATACAACTTTCTCTTGGAGCTTTTTGATTATGAGAATAGAGAGATGGCTTGGAGGGACATGAACGACAAAGTTTCTTTCACTTCTTGCCTTTTCTTGGACTACTTTTCATTTTTAAGAAGAAATAAAAAAACGAGTGGCTTAATTAAATGTCTCGGTTTTTTTTTTTGGTGTGTAGATCTTGGATTAAAGTCGGCATATTAAGGGTTTTAAAAGTAAAATAAAGTTATTTCTCATCATATATGTTGACAACTTCTTTATTATTATTATTATTATTAAGGGTGATAATTCGTGTTCACGTATCGGGTTTGAGCCGTGTCTTAGTATAAATTAAAAACAATATAGATCAATCATAACTTAATCCATTTAATTAAACTATTAAAATCTCAATCTTAATCTGCTAATTTTGTGTTGGATTCGTAAGTCGCGCAAAAAATTATCATCCCTAATTAATAAGGTTTTTTTTTACTTTTATTTTTTTCTAAATCAATTTAAATCCGTGAATAGCCATCCAAATGTTTAGAACGGTCTTGTGGCACCTACCAAAGGGAAGGGATCACGATTCACAATGGCGTCTCTAAATTCTAATTAGGCGGCTACCTACAACGTACGAATGTCGCTTCCTTTTGGGGAAGAAAATGTTCTTACTCCAATCCAATGAGACGTCAATAATAATGGTAACTGTGGGAGGGATTGCAATGTGTTTCTGCTCCGAAGAAGAGGCCAAAAACCAAATGAAGCACCCATGAAGCTTCATGGCTTTGCTATAACGGGCGTTGCGGCAGTGGATCTCTCCCCCCCACTCTGTTAATATCATAACTGGAGACGTTATAACACACAGCTGGTTCGTACTGCATTGTCCTCAAAAGTTGACGCTGCTTCTGCGAAATTTCTCAGAAATTAATCTCATTGGCTTGTGTTTTAAGTTTGATCTTCATACTAACACACCCAAAAAAAAAAAATAAAAAAATCATGATACTTTACATGTTTACTTACCTGCTGCTTCAGAGAATGCGGTAATCAATTACAACAAAGGAAAATAGTTACTTGCTTTTGACATGACGGGTTGAATGATATGACTATCAAATGTAGAGTTTGGAGTTAAAAATAATAAATTATTTTAATTCAATCTATTAATTTGAGGTTCGATCATAGAGCATGTGATTGTCACATGCAATTTTAGATCACGTAAAAATTTATATGAGAATCACATACACTAAAAGTGTAATAGAATGAGTAATGTTATATACTACACTTTTATTCAATCTTATCCCACTTAGATTAGCCCTTTAAAAAAAAATAAAAAAATTCACGCGCCGATGGGCGCTCAATGAGATTAGAGTATAATATATAGCATTTTTTTTATAATAGATTGAATTAGAATAATTCTATTAAACCAAATGGACTGTCCACCCCCTCTCTCTCTCTCCAATTGATTTGTTCAAAACTATCATTGGTTTTCTCGAAAATTAATATTCTGACAAAAATGAAGAAGACAAGCATGGTTGGGAAAACTGTTAAAAGCAAAGGAGCTAGCATAGACAATTAAAAAAAAAAAAAAAAAAAAAAAAAAAAGCCAGGCAGCCAGCCCTCCATGATTTTGTAGACTATTTGGAGGACAAATTCATTCCTTGTCAATCATGACAGGACCAAAAATCGGAAAGCACCTATGAAGCTTCCAGTGTAGCGCAAAATCATGTTATAGAAGGATGCTCTTGTGTGACTGATACGCGGCTTTATAATTTATTTATTTTTTTGATAAGTAATTTATTTCTTCCAAGATTTTTATTTTTATTTTTTGGTTTGTTAAATTAAATAGAAGATAAATGAATAGTTGAAATTCACGTACAAAGCTTATTATTATTATCTGACGTGGGATTTGACTCACATGTGCTTGTTTATTCAATAAAAAAGATCTAACTTATTATAAATTATAAACAAAATTTCAAAGAAATTTACGTAAAGTTTTTGAAAAAAATACAAACTCTTAAGATTAATTTACTTGTGAATTCCTTTGAATCATGAACAGATTGCGGTGAAAAGATGTTAAGTCCTTTTTAATCTGTGTTTGATTCCGATTACCGCTTTTCATGAGGACACCTACCGTTGCGGTGTTTGCAAGATTTAGAATTTGGAAGCATTGAGGGAGGTAAATTGTTTTATAAAGTTAAAACCTAATAACAGGACTGCGTAGTACGATTTGAAAGAAAATCACTTTTTTGCTCAACATAATATTAATAACGCATCCAAAGTAAAAATAGAATATATATATATTTATATAATGCTGTAAATCTACAAGCAGCCAGTCAAAGAGAAATTCAAAAATTATCAACGAAAAAATGGTTATTAACTGCAACTAATTTTATGATGCATCAAGTAAAGCGTACCTACAAATATGCGATGGAAATCCGACATAGCAGCTTCATGTGAGAGAGCACATAGGCTCCACCCCGTTTAAACGGTTGCTAAAACTCCTGCTCTAACAGGGTGAGACTTGAGTGCCCTCTCACATAAGAGTACTGTCTATTGCCTACTGCACAACCTCATTGCATCAAGAGTAAAATATTCTTGGCAATTCACTTAGAAATTTGACTAGTAATTAGGTGGGTCCAGCTAAACTAATCCCTAATTAAACCCCAAAATGTTTATCTGAAACATGGTTCAAAAAGAGTTGTAATGCACTAGAAATATTTTGAAAATTATTTACACCGAGGAATTGTCTGTTTTTCTTATAAAACTCATCAAGAAAAGACAACATATATAGAATCATGACAAACAACAAAAGGGCCATTTGACATTTCACGAAACTAAATATGAGTTTCCTTCCTTCCCTTTTTCCTTTTTTTTCCCTTTCATCAAGAAAAGTGATTTTCTCTAATCACTTTGTTTACCCCAAGGAAAGCTATAAAGAGGTACACAAGATCCGAAGCACACAAAAGTTTTCCACAATTTTCTTACATTTTGAAAAAAGAAAAAGAAAAAACAGAAGTCCAAATCACTGGACCACAGAGAAAGAGAAAGAAGAGTGCGAGAGAAATATATATGTAGACAATAGGCGGGTACCGAAAGAGTGCACTCCTAGTTTCTTGATTTCTTCATGCTTTCCCCAGCCTAGTGTGACTATGCTCGTAGAAAAACAAGAGGAATAGTCAGGCAAGGAAAAACATATAGCCATCTTCTCAAGTCACAAAACTAGCTTGCCTTTGCTTTTAGCTCTGCATATTCTGTCTACAATGGCTCAGACTCATGCGAACCACAGAGCTTTAGCAATATCAACAGCAGCAGCAGCAGCATGGTTTTTGTTTTGGAGCCTAGTTGTGATGTGCAGTGTTGGTTCTGCAGAGAGAAACTTGAGAGATAAAGAGACAGAAAATTTTGAGAAAGAAGTAAGAGAAGGATTTCTACTTAGAACGGTTCATTTCCTCTGGCAGAGTGGGAAATCTTCTTATGAACATGTTTGGCCGGTGAGTTTTCAACTTTCTTGAACTCAGTCTTAACTTCTTCCTTCACTTAACCATTTGAATTTCTTCATTTTGATATATGATTAATGGGTTGAACAGGAAATGGAATTCAGTTGGAAAATCGTAGTAGGATCAATAGTAGGATTCTTTGGCGCAGCATTGGGTAGCGTTGGAGGGGTCGGAGGTGGTGGAATTTTTGTCCCAATGCTCACCTTGATCATTGGTTTCGACCCCAAGTCTTCCACTGCCATCTCCAAGTGTCAGTGTGCTCTACTTGATTTACATCCAAACATAATGCAGTCTCTTAGCAAAAACTACAGAACGACATTGACATCAACTAGTTACTCTTTGCGTTTATACAGACATGACTGCTTTCTTGCATGAATTTTTCTTACATTTATTAAGTAAAAAAGCAAACGTAGCAAAAAAATATTAAGTAACAAAGCCAAAAAAATTAAAAAAAGAAAGAGTATACATGCGTGTTTCATACATAATTTATGCATGCATCAAAAGCTAGGTTTAGTGTGACCATCTACAATGCTAAGCATGATCTTTAAGGTACTAGTTTATTAGGTCGTTTCTGAAATGGATAGAGCAAATTATAATTTATCTTCCTATGGTTAGGACTAATTATGTTCTACCTCCCTAACTTTTGAAAAGTCACAATAAACCTCTGTAAAATTTGGATGAAATTGATTTGTTTTGGCGAATCAATCAAATGATATCATGTCATCATTTAATTGAATCCCTAGTTAGATATTTGAGAAAACTTAAGAGTGGCAAAATATGCATATAGTCTTCCTGCTATGAGTACTCCACAAGGATGTTACTAACTGTACTCTACTTTACTAACTTCTGAAAAGTTACAATACCAACTGAATAATGCAACATCATCATTTATTTGAATTCTTAATTAGAGATTTGGGAGATTTAAGAGTGGCAGAGTGTGCATGTATTCTTGTGGTTGATATGTATACTCCTCAGGGATGTCACTGCAATTGAGGAAGAAAAAAAAGGAAACCAATGGTATGCAACCATGCAAAATTTATGATAGTGTGATATAATTCCATTAGTTCACTAGAGTTCTTAAATCTCCCAAACTGCAGGGAGATTTAGTATAATTTTTTAAATATAAGAAGGTATAGTGTGATTGGACCTAATTATAGAAAGGTCAATTGTAACGCAAAAATATACCAGATTTGATTTTACCGTCTATATTAACAGTTGTGATTTCCTGGGCTGCAGGTATGATCATGGGTGCAGCAGGATCAACAGTATACTACAACATGAGACTTAGACACCCAACACTGGACATGCCCCTAATAGATTATGACCTGGCGTTGCTCTTTCAGCCCATGCTCATGCTAGGAATTAGCATTGGAGTTGCCTTCAATGTCATGTTTGCCGATTGGATGGTCACAGTTTTGCTTATCATCCTATTCATTGGTAGTATTGATACTAATCAGCACCAACTTATTGCCATAATAGTTTTAGGAATACAGGAACACAACTCGATAATATAATATCCAAAGTGGTTTTTTTTTTTTACAATTCAATTTTTTCTTTCACTCGATTTTAGAATAATGTTTCTTTGGAGTTGAATAATCATATTCTAATTTCACATATCTTGATCATAGTGAGGAATTTTTATTTTCTGAGCATAGTGAAGAGTATTTGTTTGAAAACATTTTTGCACAAAATGTTCTCAAGATCAAATTATTACATCCAAATCTTTTGTATTTCACAAGGCTCTCCCAGTCTAGTCAACAGAAGAGTAATATTTTTATTTTTTTGGTAGTGCAACAGAAGAAAAATCATTTCAAGTTAAAAACAGTCTCCCCATGACTTCCATATTACTTGAGTTAGAATTTCTTCTTCTTTCAGAAACTAATGTAATTACTGCTGAAAATTATTGGTGCCAGGTACATCAACCAAAGCTTTATTCAAAGGCGTAGAGACATGGAAGAAAGAGACAATGATGAAGAAGGTAAAATTTTCCACTAACTATTTCTTAAGCTTATAATGTATGGTTGTCGACTTACTAATGAAAAGACACAAATGCTACTTGAGTTCAGGAAGCAGCCAAGCTGTTGGAATCAGAGTCGAAACCTGGTGGTGAGTGCCTGTGGTTCTCTCCAAGCACAATTTTCCTATAAAACTAAACCTTTTGGTAAATATATCAAAAATATGTATTAAAAACAAAAAGGAGACTGAAATATGACTAGTAAGGAAAATATTAATGAAAATATAATCTTATCCGATAACAATTTGTGAAAGTTCAATTTATATTGTTGTCCATTTATTCCAATTTATTATTATTTTTTCTACTTCGAGTATAAATGACCATGGAGAAAACTTGGTCTCCTCATACCTATGCCTATTGCCTACCATATAACCTCCCAAAATGGCAAAGAACTTGCCAATAGACACTTGACTGGGCATCTGACTAAAGTTATTTGGGTGAACAGATGTAGTTTCAACATATTAAAATTTAAAACAAAAGATTTTCAACTTTAAAATTTTATGATTCATGCAGGAGAGTGAAAAATTAGTTCTATAACCTTGTTGTTTACTTGCGTACTAATAAGAGGACTTACATCATAGGATATGATCTTAAAAAAATAAACATTAGCATAATAGCAATACACTGTAATGCCAACTGAGCTTGATTTTTTATAAGCATGACAACCAAAACCAAGTGAACTGGATTTACGCAAATACTCCAGTCCCAATTTGTTTGCTTCTGAGTGATTTGCATTGCATCATTCAACTGCGACACCCCTCATCATTTACCAAAATGAAAAATGAACTTGAATTAATTGCAACTATTTATTATTGAGCAATGAATGAAACATTCCCTATGAACTGGTGAGAGTCAAACTGACTCGTATCACCAATCAGACACAGCATGTTATCAAATGTTCCCTAATGGGAGTTTTTCACATACCTGTGATATAAGAATTAATCAGCCCTGGCACGCAAATTGGCTTGTTTGTCCACTGTCTACATGTTGCATATTTACAGTGAATAAGATCCCAGATAGTCATTGACACCAAAAGTTACCAGATCCACACAGAAATTACAGCTGTCTGAATGTTTGCAAATGTGTGACAATTTCAACCAAACCAAGAGTGCGCCATTCTTTCATATCAAAGAAATTAAGGAAAGGAAGATTTGTGACAGGAAATCTAAACATTAACTGAGAGAAATTTCCTTTAAATATAATAAATTAAGAAAGGACTGTGCTAAACTCCTGAATTGCAGACGGTTCTGGAGAAGAATACAAAGCATTACCAAGTGGTCCTGCTGGTGCACAGGATGAGGAGGTGAGTCCAGGAATGTATAATTTTCTATATGGCAGTCCTCTTTCAAGAATTCTTTGGTACTTTTTATTCTTCTTGTTGTTACTGTTGTGCTATAACTATCATCATCTGATCCAGGTTCCTCTAATACGCAACATATACTGGAAAGAATTATCACTGCTTGTGTATGTTTGGGTGGCTTTCCTTATTGTTCAGATTATTAAGGTAAGTTTAAGGACTGAAATTCATGCAAGAAAGTATTCTTTCTAAGTCTTTCATCTCTTTGCATTGCTAGTCAATGAAGTTAACTGTATCAAATGAATTTACCACTGTCCTAAATAAATGTAATAAATGTATCTAGTGGTAGGGGTCCTTGGCTTCATAGTGCTAGTAGACCTGTCTTTCTAGTTCATCTGCCAGTTCAGTTGTTTGACAGTCACCACTCACCAAGAAATTGCCTTGTGGTACTGAATATCTATATGAATCTGTGTGCAGACATATACTGTGACCTGCTCCACCAAGTACTGGATTCTGAACTCCTTGCAGGTAAATTTGTCAACCTAAAATAGTAATATTTCTTTCATAATACTCCCACAGCACAGAAAAATGCACCACACGCGGATAACCATATTTTTTTAGCTTATACAAGCTTCTCAATTCAAAATATACATCAATGGAAAGATTAGACAGACTTGTAGGAAAAGATTTGCTTGTAGAGTTACAAACCCTATTTACATGGATAGAAGAAGAATTGCCAAGCACTACTAGCAAGGAGGGACAGGAGCCTATTGCTCCACTACAGCAGTGAGCAGAAGCCCTTCTAATTCTGGTGATAGAAAAGAGATGCAGCTAGATCCCTAAGAAAGCCAACAATCTAATGGCAATAAATCTTTCTGTACCCTTTTTTTTAGGTTCATCCTGCACTAGAATCATGTAAGTTTGAGAACCGAGTACCTAAGACAAAGAAAAAGCAAGCTCTAATTGTATAAACATCACATCTTCCCAGAAAAAATCAGCTCAACATAATAGTTTCCCATTGCATAGGTACCAATCGCTGCCTCAGTCACAATTTTTGAAGCCATATGCTTATACAAAGGGACCAGGGTGATTGCATCTAAGGGAAAGGAAATCACAAACTGGAAGTTGCATCAGCTTTTTCTTTACTGCAGCTGTGGTATAGTAGCTGGCATGGTAGGTGGACTGCTTGGGCTGGGAGGTGGCTTTATCTTGGGACCCCTTTTTCTTGAATTGGGAATTCCTCCTCAGGTATATTTAACATTTTCTTGCATCTACTACTCTTAATACTCTTAAAGAAACAATGTTAGGGTGATCCTTGAGCCTGGTCAGGTGGTCAAGGATTGGGCTGAAGTGGGATTGCGGTAGATCTTAGGTATAAATCTAACCTAGCACAGATAAAATACATTAAAATGAGTTAGAGGCGAGGTGATGAAAGGTAATGGCTACAACACGAATCAAACATGGACAGTAGCACTGGAAAGAGTTGGGTGCATGATTTTCTTCGGTCAGAAAATCTTGTCTGGAATTTTATGGTGGGGAAAATAATTCATTGAAAGACTAAACTTATACAAGATACAAAATTCAGACTCAAGCACACAGGAACATTTAAACCAGCTTATGAATTCGCACCTTTTGCAGGTAGCAAGCGCGACTTCCACCTTCGCAATGGTATTTTCATCCTCCATGTCAGTTGTACAGTATTACCTTCTCAACCGTTTCCCAGTTCCATATGGTAAGTAACAATAATAGTGTAATATAAAATAATTAATTCTGATGACTAGAAGAGGTTCTGCATACGAAGGAAACTCATACCAATGGTAGCTATCGCTAATTTAGCATCAAAATTCATTCTTCTCTGACTCAACCTAATATTCAATTTACTCTTTGCTCCAGCTGCTTTTTTTGTTTTAGTTGCAACTATTGCTGCCTTTACCGGTCAGCATGTAGTGAGAAAGATAATTGCATTCCTCGGCAGGACATCAATAATCATTTTCATACTAGCTCTGACAATCTTTGTGAGCGCTATCAGCTTAGGTACATGGCTCTCTAGCTTTCCATCATTTCACTACATATCAAGATATTCCAGCTTCTTATTCATTTTTATTTTCACACTAAGGTGCTGGAATTTTTCTACTGTATATTACAGGTGGGGTGGGCATAGCAAATATGGTTGAGAAGATGGCAAATCAAGAGTATATGGGTTTTGAAAATCTCTGTCACGAGTCTTAAGTATGTTGTGGAATTCTCAACAGAGGGCACCTATATCCACGCTACATTCAGCTTTTCAAAGTCGCCTTTTTTCCCATTTGGCTTCAAGCAAAGATCATGGATTGTCTATGTTACTAGATGTTCAATTCATTAAATCAGTCTCTCGTGAAACTTCACCATCATGTCTTACTACTCTAGATTATTAAAAATTCTTCCACCAAAAGCATGCCCATGATCCAAGAATTCTGTAAGCTCACCACTGAGCACAATAATATGAAATGTCAATGTTTACATTATTGTTATCCTCCTTCCCATTAGATGCATCCCTTCATCAAATATCAAATCACATGTCTATACTTTTGGGAAACAATACAAAAAAGTTATATGCAGTTTCTTATCCGTATGCTTGCAGATTCTTTCATTTTGCACTGTAATAGCTTCAGATTGTTAGGAACACAATTCACATTTGCATCCCTAAAACCTAGTTCAAACCAACAAAAAAAAAAAAAAACAGATAATTCAAATGCATGTATGATGCCAACATAAAACCGTTGCACTCTAAGACAGTACTTTATTGTTATAGGCCGGGCAGCACAAAACTGCCAGTACCAGCCGGGGTTCTCACTTCTGAGGGCCAGTGTCTCCTCTCCCCAACTCTTCGGAGGCTCCAAATCCTATCCCAAATGCATTACCATATAGTCTAATTTATTTTCGGTGTACATTATTGATTAAATAATTAAATTCTGACGTAGTCTCGACGTTGAGTTCGACCTTCGCACTTTACTTTACCGAGTGTTAAAATATTAATTAAATTTTTCATTTTTTATTGGCTTAACCTTTTGACATAACCTTTTTATTGGCTTAACCTTTTATTTATCCAATTTGATAAATATTTGATCCAATATTTATCAAATTGGATCATTTGGGTTTCACACCTACTAAACAAGAAGACAACGAGTTGAACAAATTTCCCAGAAAAGAATCACTAGCAAAATCAATGTTCCTCACCTGGTTCAAGTGCATGAGACCACCCATTTGTTAGCTCTCTATGCTCGCCTTTGACGCAACGACATAACTTGTGCGTTTGTTTGTGTTAGGGCGCTGTGACTCTGGGAGACAAGCTTCATTCATCGGATGCCCAAAAGCCTCCAAGAGTCCAAGGATTCAACTTTTCAATGTTGATGAGTTTCTCAAAGTCTTAATTCTTTGAATCGGGCAACGCGTTCTACAAGGTTTAGGACCAAGGTGAAATGGACTTTAAGAAGATAAATATACATACAATACTGACGGTTGAGCTTTTGGAGGGAGAAACTTCCTGTTCAGATGTGACCGCGTCTGTACAATGAGTACGCAGCTCCTTGGGTTTGCACCGTCCGATGCTAACAAGTAATAATGCCTTTTCTTTTTCTTTGTTTATATAAGCGATATTGCATTAATAAAATAAAACACGATACAAAATTAGGGTGGGATTACAGGAAGAGTTATTGATTATGAAATATATATTATTAGATTCAACAAAATAAAATATTAATTATGAAATAACTTATTTTATTTTACTTGAAATAAAGATGATCAGTAGGGAGGACACCCAATAAAGATTTCAATATAAATGTTGCAATAATGCAAGATGATTAATAATTACATTTAGAAAAGATAATGAGATTTAAGAAATCTATTCAAGCTAGTGCCCTAAATGAGTTACTCGTGTAGGCATAACTCAATAAAGTCCAAAACGATTGAAAAAATAAATTCTTAATAATGCACAAGTTACCTCAATGAAGAAAAATATGGTAAACGAGCTGTCAACCAAGTAAAAAAAACCTTTCTCAATGGAACTTTAATTCACCGAATACTCTTTCAATAAAACTAAATGCTACAGTTACAAACGGCATTGTAAAAAGGGAGCTAATAATAAACAACCATGTTTTAGAGAGGATCTACTATAGCTTGTATTTTACTCTAACGTAATACAACATATTAAAAAACGAGGCAATGCTTACATATATTGTTAGATTATTTGCATTTTATTTTCCTATAAGCCTTGCAATTACTAGGTAGTGAACATGGAATGAGTGACACCCAAATTTATAGGATGTACAAATTGAAAATAACGTCATAAATTGTTCAAAAGGCATGAATCAATTTGTCTACAACTCTTATTTTATTTTTGGTTGAAATCTAATGCTAGATAGATCCAAAAAAATTAATGCTGCTCAAAGTGAGTAATGCTACATAATATAACGAAAGTAGATGTGACATTTAAAATAGGCTAAGTTTTCTTTCAAATTGGGTTGGAGGAACTCTCTTCAACTAAGTCTATAAAAATGACATATGATCATTTTTTTAATAACACGTGAGATGTACATGAATTTTTAATACTATTTTATTTCAAATTTTGTTACTTCTATTAAAAAACATGTGTATCTCACATGTTTAAATGACACGTGTTATGTTCTCAAGAGGTAACTTAATCGGTTGAAACCACGTCTAATGAAGCGGAAGTTACTAGTTCGAATCCCTCTCCCCCCTCTTGTGTGGACATGTAAAAAAAAAAAAAATGACACGTGTTATTTTCATAGACTAAGTTAGAGGAAGTTATTCAAACCCACTTTGGAGGAAAAATTTGTTCATTTGAAAATTAAGATAAAATTTTGAATGATAATTTTAAAAAGGATATAAATTTCATTCAAACAAATCTGGAGAAAATATCCTTCAACCAATTTAAAATAGTGTCAAGTACCTATAAACATTTAAAACGTTAGTTTAAGTTAGTAAACTGTAAAATGACCTTAATAATTTAATATAGATTTTAAATATTTATAAATACTTGACACTATTTTGCCAAGTACCTATAAACATTTAAAATGTTAGTTTGAGTTAGTAAACTATAAAATGACCTTAATAATTTAATATAAATTTTAAATATTTATAAATACTTGACACTATTTTAAATGAATTGAAAAATATTTTCTCCACCAAAAAAATTTATGTGATTTTAAAATCAGCACTAGTGGATACAAATATAGAAGTGACAAAGCCCACAAACGGCAGACAAAGCACGCGTCCCCCATTATGGGAATTGGGAACCCATCAGGGCCATCACCTTTGGTCAGCAATTGCCGCGATTGGGGTATTAGGCCCAAGAAATAGCAGAACAACTCAAACCTCAAAGAATGACCTTGCGAGAAGATGAAAACCAGTGTCCACAAGTAGGTTGTCAGAGTTATTTGGTCGACATTCAAGGGCAAAATATAAGACTTCATTTTCCCGCCCAACACCACTCGCCAAGCCATTAAAAAAAATAAAAAATAATAATTTCCTTTGCACATTTTAATATCTGGCAGCTCCCACTCACTGTAATTTTCGCACCGTTTGATTTTTCTCCGTTTTGCTCGGTGTATGCTCCACCAGCCTCCACCGTTCTCTCCTATTCGCTCTCAGAAACTCCAAATCCTACGGTTCGTATTTGTACATTTCATGCTTTCAATGCCTAACGATCGCATTTTTGTGCAAACAAAGCTATTTTTTTTTTTTTTTTTATAAAAAAAAAATGTATCTGGAAATCGCATTGTGAACAGTAGTCATTTTGAATGGAAACAAAACCCTAAGTTTGCTGTTCTTGATAAAGCCTATTTTTTCCATTTTTGGCTCTCTGATGATTTGTTTCGTTCTGACTTCTGATTGATTTATTGTTTTACAGAATGTCAGGTTTAGAAATGTCCGCGAAGAACGAAACGAAGGACGAGGACTCTGCTGAGTCGCCGACTTCGGTTCTTGAAGACGAGGTTTGCTTCCTTTTTCCGTTAGTGGCATTCTCTCTCTTTTCTTATTGCTTGTTCTGTTTGGTTCTCGGGAATATGGAGGAAACTGCGGGCAAGGAAAGTAGAAGAATAAAGAAGCTTGGAAATGATTTTTTTGACCGTTTTCGGTGCTTATGAATAGTTTATTGAGAACCAAGTGGAGGGCTACTGTTATTCGTAATTCGTTGGGCTTTAATTTGCTGCAAGAACTTTATCGTGCACCGTGAGTTTTGGTTGTTAATATTACGGTGTGTGGCCTTTGCTTTGGAGTTTATAACGTTGCTTGCTCTAACATTTATTCTGATGCTCTTTTTGAGTTTTGAGTAGCTGTAACTTAAGAATGCAAGGTTGGAGTAATTTGACGTTGGGGAGTTTAGTCCAAAAGAAGTGGAACTTTCTGATCTTATGTGATCTATGTTCGGACTTTTTATATGCGCACTAAATGCCTATGTGCGAGTCCTGGAGTGTCTGCACGTATTCATTTCTGTGTGTGTATTTATGTATGTATAGGCATTTTTGTTGGCATTTTTTCTTGTTTGTAGTTGATGTTAAATATTTTCTTTCTAGATCATCCATATTATTTTATATTAAGCATGAAGGATATCTACTAGGAAATAATTTTTTTTGTATTTATTTATTAAACATGAAGGATTTGTGCAAGGCGAAAATGGAAGTCAAGTCAGAGGAAGAAACACTTCCAAATGCAGAAAATGGAGATTCCTCTTTGATATCAAGAGCGATGGCTGAGGAGGAAGAAAAGCTGTTGGAAGCTCGGATCAAAGAAGAAGATGAAGAGCGAAGAAAGGAGCCACAGGCGGATGCCCTGTTGAATGACAGTCAGTTTACCAAATTGGATGAGCTTTTGACACAAACCCAGATGTACTCTGAATTTTTGCTGGAAAAGATGCATGATATCACAGCTGAATCCTCTCACGTACTCTTCTGCCATGAATTTTTATAGTTGGGGTAATTTGCTTTTCTTATTGCTGATGAGGTGCTATAAATTTTATTGCTAGAATGGAGTGGAGCAAGAGACTGAAACTGTTGAAAAAAAGAGAGGTCGTGGCTCGAAAAGAAAAGCTGCTACAGATTACAACAATGTGAGGATTTCTATGAATGTCTTGTTATGTTGGCACAATGTAATTTATTGTATTTTTTCTATATTTCCTGCCATTTGAAACTAATTTTGTTGTGTTCTGGATCTATGAATTGTGAAAAATCTTCCTGTAAGTGGAGGAGAAAGTTCATAAAACTAACAGAGAGAGGAAGGTCAAATAAAGGAAATTTAATCACTTCTCAAATTATATACTACTCCTTAATCATGAAGCAAATAATAGGTACATTGATGCATATTGAGACCACTGACAAACATTAAAAAGAGAGATGGCGCATCTGTTTGGGTAAAGGGAGTAACAACATTTTCGGAAAGTTTTACACAGTGGAAAGGCTCAATATATTGAGAGTTGTTTCAGAAATTGAGGTTGCCAAAATATGTTTCAGGCAGCTTGAGTTGTTTCATCAGGTTTGGCGAAGGAAGCATATCACTTGCTTAGCCACATGTGCTTGAATAGAATTACAGCTATGTATTCTGTAGAAGCCCTTGCTTTCTTCTCTTTTGTTTACCTATTTATTGATTTATCTTTCCTTTTCTCTTATGCTTTGTTGCTTTATCTTGATTTGATATGTAATTCGGGTTAGGCTGGATCATTTGTTTACCGAGCTTGTTGGTTGTCTGGATGCGTAGATCTTTTTAACATCTAGAAAGTTAAATATATTCTTCCAACTAGCTGACATATTTTTTGCAATAAAATTTTTCACTGTCCTGTTTATGTGCAGGCAGTTTTATAAGTCTGACCTCATAGTTTTTCTAGTCATACTTGATTACCTAATATAACTCTTTATCTAAGACTGTATTAATGCATTTAAACATTTTCTACCTCCTATTATTAAATTCTCTTAGAAGAAGGCCAAGAGGGCAGTAGCAGCCATGCTTACAAGATCTCAAGAAGCCAAGAAAGTTGAAGATGTGAATCTGACTGAGGAAGAAAGAGTTGAGAAGGAACAAAAAGAACTTGTACCTTTGTTGACTGGTGGAAAATTGAAGCCCTATCAGATCAAGGGTATGAAGTGGTTGATATCGTTATGGCAAAATGGGCTGAATGGGATCCTTGCAGACCAAATGGGGCTTGGAAAGACTATTCAAACCATTAGTTTTCTTGCACATTTAAAAGGAAAGGGATTGGATGGGCCATATTTAGTGATTGCTCCTCTTTCTACTCTCTCAAATTGGGCAAATGAGATCTCAAGGTAAATTTTCATCTAGATTTTTTGGTTAACTGGCTTGAATCAATTCTTTCTTTCTTTTAACTTATAAAAAAAAAATAATAATAAATTCTTTCTCTCTTAATATGTGTACTCTGATTTTTTTTTTAAATAAAAAAATCTTTCTTTCTTTTTCTTTTTAATTTCTTGAAAAAGGTTCGTGCCTTCAATGAATGCTGTTGTCTACCATGGTGACAAGAAGCAAAGGGATGAGATACGAAGGAAGCACATGCCTAGAACAATTGGCCCCAAATTTCCTATAGTCCTGACTTCGTATGAGGTGGCCTTAAACGATTCAAAAAGATTTTTGAGGCACTATAATTGGAAATATCTTGTGATTGATGAGGTTAGTGATCTGACTAAATTGTTTGTAGATCTGCTTCTGCTTTCAATGATATTTTGTTAAGAATTGTCAGCATGAATAATTTCACTCCTGTTATTTTAACTACATCTTTCTTTCTGAAGGGGCACAGGTTGAAAAACGCAAAATGCAAACTGATAAGGGAATTGAAGTACTTACCTGTAGAAAATAAGCTTCTATTAACTGGGACACCCCTGCAGAATAATTTGGCAGAGCTTTGGTCATTGTTGAACTTCATTTTGCCTGATATATTTTCATCTCATGAAGAGTTTGAGTCATGGTGAGTATGCTTTGCTTATCTGTTATTTTTTTTTCCTTATTTTATGGGGGCTTTTTTTTTTTGTTTGATTTCTCTTGATCTTGTAAACTTACCTCTTTTGTGCAATCTTCAACTACTTTTTAGGTAATAATGACAACGTAGAATATAATGAGAGCTCATACTCCTTGAGTACTGTTTTTACCAGCCTCTAACTATATAAATACTGTGATATGCTTCATTATTTTCAAATGCTAATATGTTTTGTATAGGAAAAGAAAGTCCTATCCGTGGGGTTTCCCTTCATATTATGGCAATCCCACAAGTAACTGAGTATGTTTGTTGGATTGATTTGCTAAACTGTGGTTTTAATATCCCTGGATAGAACTTGGTCATTCATTTTTAAATTATGCTGTCAATAAAAAAATTAAAACCATGATTCAAATGTTTTTCTTTTTGTTACAAAGATTAGGGGTTCAATGACCTTTACTACATGCAGATAATGTTTAGTAATACCTTAGTTCATTCAATCTCTTATAGGTTTGTCGTATCTAGGACTTAGGTGATTTGGTTGTTCTCCATTCCCATATCCTAAAAGTTCACTCTTTTTAATCATCCAAGGATTTAGTGAAGTTAGTACTGCTTCAGTTTGGTTGGAAGATTTAGTGATCACGATATGGCAAGACTGTTTGAGCTTGTTGAAAGGATGGAATTACCATATGCTAACCGTATCTTCCATGATGATATCTACTGCCTTTGGCCATTTATCAGCTTTTGAGGCATTTCTTTTCAGGTTTGATCTGTCAGGAAAGTGCAACAATGAAGCAATGAAGGAAGAATTGGAAGAGAAAAGAAGAGCTCAAGTATTCGTTGTTGCTATTCTTGTACATGTACATTTTTAAAACATTTTTACAATTCATATATAATGCTTGGAGGTTTTTATTACCTGCAGGTGGTAGCAAAACTTCATGCTATATTGCGTCCCTTTCTTCTTCGAAGGATGAAGGCCGATGTCGAGCTGCTGCTACCTCGAAAGAAAGAGATCATACTGTATGCTACCATGACTGACCATCAGAAGAATTTCCAAGATCATTTAATCAATCAGACCTTGGAGAACTACTTAATTCAGAAGGCAAACATTGGTACAAGATCAGTTTTGTTTGTGTAAAACTGCATTGATTATTTTCCATTGCAAAAAGACAAGGGACTTGTTTTTTTTTTTAAAGATTCCCTTTGATTCTCCTTGTCTATTCTTAGAGAATGAGACTTTTTGTCTTTTATTTGGTAGTTTTAATGTAAAATCATTGACAAACCGGAATTTCATCTTGCATTGATGATGCAAAGACTAGGCATGTAATAGGTAGCATGTAAGGCTGTTGTTTCCACTATCAATGTGCCAGCTCTGCTAAAATATACCTTACAAAGGAACAAATAGCCTGCCAAATGATCCTTGCTTTCTTATTGATTGTTGAATTTAGTGTTGAATTAGAAGAAAAAGATTTAATGATGAAGCCAAGGTCTGATTTCAGTTTATTATTTTTTGCTTTAAGTGATATAATAGTAGACTCTTTTGCATGGCATGTCCTGTCTGATGCAACAACATCCAGTGTTCAATTGTTCTATGAAAAAAAAGCCATGGATTATGGTTTTGGGATATTATGTTCTTTGAGTTTGGTTTAGCATAAGATGGTATCATATTGGTTGTGTAATGAGCTGGATCAGGATTTTGGATGATCACACATTATATCAGCTTTTACATGTTTTTGTAAGGCTGCTTGTCTGTCTGCTGAAAGCCGTACATTTGTTTAATAATGTCTTATATTCTGAAGAGTTGTTTTTGAATTTGTAATTTGCAGGACATGGAATGAAAGGAAAGCTTAATAATCTGATGATCCAACTTCGGAAGAATTGCAACCATCCTGACCTCTTAGAGTCTGCCTATGATGGCTCATGTATTTTTTTTGCGATATTGTGTATTCATATCAAATGGGTGCCACATAATTCACCTAAAACTTAACATTTCCCCTATTTTTGTTTACAGATTTCTACCCACCTCTTGAAGAGATAGTTGAAAACTGTGGTAAATTCCGCTTGCTAGACCGGCTATTGGAACAATTGTTTGCCCGTAAACATAAAGTATGTTCATATTTGTTCATTTACATTGTCATTTGTTATTGAGTTGCCTATTTAACTTCCATTTTGTTTACAACCAGGTTCTGATCTTCAGCCAGTGGACTAAAGTTTTGGATATCATGGACTACTACTTTAGTGAAAAAGGACTTGAAGTTTGTAGAATTGATGGCAGTGTGAGGCTAGAGGAAAGGAAAAGACAGGTTTGTTCTTTGCTAAGTTTGATAAGAATTCAAAGCTGTTTAAATATTATGTGTTCTCTTGAATGTTGGTTTTTGGTAGTTGCCAAATTATTGCATTACTGATTTGATCATTATAAATTGTTATATTCTGGACTTATTCATATTTGCACCAAATCATATATGGCTGCATAACCTAAATATTTAAGTTGCACTGCAGTGAGGCTAACTAAGAGTGGGAAGCTGTTAGTGATATCCAGAGTTTTCATAGTTATTGGTCTCTTATGCTCAACTTCAGATGTGCTGTTTCATTGCAGGCCTTGTTTTTCATCAACAAGTCGACAAGTGTAGGTTGATGGATGCCATTTTTGCATCTTGTCACACTCAGACTATATGGTTATACTCAGCATTTTGTCTTTCCTCTTTTGCTTTTTCAATGCAATTTAAGCACCTGGGGTAGCACATAATTGTATACTGGTAAAAGAAATATGATCCTGCTTGAGCATTTCAGTGCTTGTCTCTGTTGATACGATATGATTGAGTTGTGGTTTTGTTTAACAAGTCCTGTTCAATTGAGGGAAGTAATAATAACTTTTTTGGAGAAGTCCATAGAGCTTTTTGTCACTGTTATTGAAAGCGCTGACAAACAATATGGTTCCAGTTGCATTCATGTGTTTAGATGTGCATTACTTTGTGTTAGTGATATGCTACCTTTTTTTGTTCTCTTAGTAAATATTGTGAGGGATTAATCAACTCCAGTTTATTGGCAAATTGTAAACAGATCGAGGAGTTCAATGATGTGAACAGCAATAGCAGAATATTTCTTTTAAGCACCAGGGCTGGTGGACTGGGTATCAACCTCACTGCAGCTGATACTTGTATACTCTATGACAGTGATTGGGTATTTTCTTGATGCCATGTCTTTTTATTTTATTAATTTCTTTTTTTCTACTTATAATGTATTCAGCAATCATAAAGATTTAAAATGATTTTTCATTTACCTCTTGCCACCCAGAACCCTCAAATGGATTTGCAGGCAATGGATAGATGTCATAGGATTGGTCAAACCAAGCCTGTTCATGTTTACAGGCTTGCAACAGCTCAATCTGTTGAGGTAACTCTGATTTTCAAAGTTTTTGTTCTTATAATATATAACTAAATGCTTTCTTTTGGTACCTGTAAAAACTTGACAGTTTCTGTCAACAGGGTCGCATGTTGAAAAGGGCCTTTAGCAAGTTGAAGCTTGAGCATTTGGTGATTGGGAAAGGGCAGTTTCACCTGGAAAGAAGCAAACCTAACTCTGCAGAAGTCTTGGAGGTTGGCCATATCCACTTGAACTTTTCCATTTATGTTGATTACCATATGTTGGTATGCGAGTCTTATATTTATTTTCTTGAACTTCACTAGCAGAGCTATGGAATGGGAAGATATTTAGATGTCTCAAACTGATCCTCTTTGATGTATTACTCTTGAAAAAAGAACAAAAACCTAAATGAGAATTTGTTCGTGGTGGTAATTCTTGTTAATAATAGGAATCATAGAGTGTAGACAGATGGGCTTAGTTGGCTAAGTTGTGATTTAACCTGATTAAGTTCGAGGGTTTTTTTTTTTTTTAATTCTTATTGATTGTTAAATCAGAATTTAAAGTGAAAAGTAGGAGTTTGTGTACTGCAAAGCTGAACTGTACCCTGATTTGACATTGTATGAGTTAAGGTGGACGATCTGTTGGCATTGCTCCGAGAAGAAGAAACAGCTGAAGACAAGATGATACAGACAGATATCAGTGACGAAGATTTGGAGAGGGTCTTGGATCGCAGTGATCTGGTTGTCAGTGCATTAAACAATGAGGAAAAGTCCAATGGTGCCGGTGGTGCATTTGCCCTTAAAGGCCCTGGTTGGGAGGTGGTGATACCAACTGCAACTGGAGGCATGCTTTCTACCCTTAATAGCTAAGTACTTAATTTGTGGGCATGGAACTTGGGCGATGGGCTTCATATTTTGATTCTGTAAATTTTTGAGATAGCTATTGTGACCAATAGGAGGGAGGGAGCCAATTTTGTGGTTTTATTAAATTGAATGCGGATGTTCCATGCCCAAGACTGGTGTAGGATGAAATTTAATTGCGATGGATACAGACATTCCTGTATTAATTTAAATTATTTTCTGCTTATTGAATCTCTGATGAATGATCTTGTAAACAACAAATAATAGACCACCCAAAATGATTAATTTTATCACTTATTAGTTTAAATTTTTTGGATAATTGATAATTTTACATAGTACAAGAGGGGGAGAGAGTGTTAACATATAATTTTATTATTATTATTTAAAAAATATATATCAATCGTGACTTGAATTACAAGTATGTGATGAGTTCAACACTGTTGGATGTGTTTGGTTTTGTTTCCTCTGGAGTCTGAAACATTTCAATTGAGAAAATTACAATACAAAAAAGAATTAACGAGAAAAATTCCGTTGCCGGGAATCGAACCCGGGTCTCCTAGGTGAAAGCCAAATATCCTAACCGCTGGACGACAACGGAGCTCGGGTTTCTTTGTGGGTGCCAAAATTATTCTTAACCGTATTAAGATTAGATAGTACGTGGGCTCAGCCGAACACTAACATTAGGCCTAACGATTCATTTGCCTCACCAGATAAAATTGGATCCACTCTTCAGATGTGTTAGGAGAATGGACTGCTAGTGTAGCTTATTCAATTTCCTAATTTTAAATCAAATGTGGGGATTAGGCCTCGATGGCTTGGAGGCGAATTGGGTTTGTGGGCATTGGGTGGTAAGAATTTGGGATTGTGATTAGTGATTACTTCACCCTGTCCCTTTTATCGCTTGAACGGTGGCCTCCTCTAAGGAGGACATGCACGAGTTATCAAATTATCAATCAGCTTATTGGCCATTTGCCCGTTGGTAGGGTCTTGTAGTTGTTCTTGCACAATTTTGTTATCTATCACCATAAGTTTCGAACAATTGTCATATGGAAACGCACGTTTCTAGTAATTCAATAACTGAAAACGACTTAATCAAGTGCGGAAATAAAATTTTAGGCATGGGAGTTAAAAAAAATAAAATAAAATAAAATTGGGCTTAAANTAAGAATTTGGGATTGTGATTAGTGATTACTTCACCCTGTCCCTTTTATCGCTTGAACGGTGGCCTCCTCTAAGGAGGACATGCACGAGTTATCAAATTATCAATCAGCTTATTGGCCATTTGCCCGTTGGTAGGGTCTTGTAGTTGTTCTTGCACAATTTTGTTATCTATCACCATAAGTTTCGAACAATTGTCATATGGAAACGCACCTTTCTAGTAATTCAATAACTGAAAACGACTTAATCAAGTGCGGAAATAGAATTTTAGGCATGGGAGTTAAAAAAAATAAAATAAAATAAAATTGGGCTTAAAGATTTGATTTTTAAAGGATTCTAAAAGAGTTTTTTTTTTTTTGAAAAAAAGAAAAAAATTTAGGAACAGGTTAAAGCCTCAAAGCCCAAAGGGTTTCTGCTCCTGGACCCCTTTCATATTTTAAATAAAAAAATTTGCATGCATAGGTTACGTATAGCAATTTAATTAATATATTTTTTTTTTCTATTTTAACGCCAAATGCTACTACAGGCATGTACAATTCAATAAGAAAAGAAAATAATAGATAACTGTCCGTAATACTAATACTTTGACTTTGAGAGGTAGGTCCAAATCAGGTATGTTCGAGGAGGGGTAACTGGGTAAGTGCATTTCCGAAAAAATAAAGAGAGAGGGAAAAATAAAAGGAGGAGCATCGAGGCGAACGAATTTCACTGTTTGCTCGGTGGTTGTTCGATCTCGGAACAGGGCTATACTCGAACCAGAATTTCCTGTAAGGCTGTAAACGTGTTTGGTACCGATTCTTCCTCGGGAAACGGTAGTTCCAGCTCGGAAATCTCGCTGTTCGTGTAATTCCTGTGAATTCCTTGCTCCGATTGAAGTTCGGAGAAGAAGACCTCCGATCCGAGAAATGATAACCCGGTCCAAACTCGCCGAGCAACTCAGAGACTACCAGATCCGATCCCAGCACAAGTGTCCCGCTCTCACTGTCTTCTCTCCCAAACCCCATATCTCTTCCTGGTACATCTCTTTACTCTTTTATTTAAGAAAATAAATGTTTATTTACTTTTTCTATTTCGTAATTTGATGTTGAGTTGTCAGTTTAATATCGGCCATTGTCTGACTCGCATTTTCTTATTTGAATTATCATTTTTTTTTTATTCGAAGCTATTATTTCAGCTATTCCACGAAGAACTTTTCTCTTTTTATTTATTATTATTATTATTTTGCGTTTAATTGTTCGTTGTTATCTGAATTTGGTTATACTCTGTTAACTATTATCTCTTATTGGTTCTAAACAAACTACTTCGTGCATGATTTATCGTCGAGTATTTTGTGTTTGATTTTTTTTTTCTCAGCAGGGATTAGCTATAGCCTATAATGAGCCGTTATCATAGAATTACTGGTGTTTACTTCTCAAAATCTAGCCGCTAGAATTTTAATTATGACAGCATCTTAATTACATAGAGAAGTAGGCTAGCCTTTGTGTTTGATTTTTTGCATTTTCAAGCTACCATTTTTTTTTTCAAATGCATTCTCAAACGGGATACTTTCCGCAATTTTGTTTTAAAAACGCGTGTTTGGCATGCAAAATTTAGCTTGCATCATTTGGCCCCATTATTTATTTATGATGCTTGTTGGAAAAAATTTAAACTGAAATTCAAGTATAATGTTTTGTACCTTTGTCACTGAAACAGAGTTTAACCATTTCCTTTGTTTTTATCTTGCAAATTTCCATGACCGTTTGTGTGGCCATTACCATTTTGGCTTTGCATGGCTGTATATCCTTCCACTTAGGTAAGACTGCAAATTCTTTATAGGCTGTAATTTTTAAGAGCCCTTTACAGGTCAGTTGTGGATACTTCTACTTGCAAAATTGCAATGTTAATGATTCCCTAACTACTGTCAAGAAAGACATTCTGTCTGCCCACAACATTTTTAGAAATAAGACATTGAATTTTGATGTGACTACTTATAAAACCTAGTTGGTCTGGATAAAATGGAAGGGTAAATTAAGCATTGAGTCTTCCAACAAATGATGAATTGACAATTTGTGTGCATTTTTGTTGTCTTTTCTTCTTCTTTTTTCTCCATATGCCAAAAGTAACTTTCAGTCCTGGAAGAAGTTTGTTAAGTTGAAATACCATGTACTTTTCATCTCAAATTTATAGACCTACTCGTTCAGTAATTAAGATAAACCTCTGACTGAAACACTACTTTTATAGAGAAAAACGGTTTGTATTTTAATTTCTCATATAATTCTTTTGATTCCAGCAAAATAAGTTTTTTCTTGGTAAATAGTTGAATGATAACAAGATCATTCAAGTGCATTTATATAGGTTCTTTATGATTGGAGAAAATTATATGGTTACTCATAGTTCTCATTCTTTTAGTTCCAGCAGTGTCTCCTAGTAAGGACAGTAGGTTGGATATCAGATAATTTAATTATTATTTACCCTATTCAATCTGAACTGCAACCTTATGAACTTTTATTTGATTCCTTAAGGAGTTTTTGTGATGTTTTTTTCACTTAAAATATATGGGTACCGAAAATAAATTTCACTCTCATAATGGTGTAAATTAGGGGTGTTCAGGCGGGGCAGTTATAACCGCCTCGCCAACTGCTAACCGTTAACCACTTTGTAAAGCGGTTATTAAAAACCGCTAATCGCCTAGGGCGGTTGTGGTTAACGGTTTTAGGGGTATAAAAAAACAGTTATAACCGCTAACTGCTTTTATTTATATATAATTATATAAAAAAAAATATATTAATTATTTATATTAATTAAATATAAAAAACATCCAAAACGGCGTCGTTTTGGTTGGAGAAGAAGATAGGTCTCATCTTCTTCTCCCAAAGCCGCAACCCCTCATTCAGACATTCACACAAGCCATTTAATGGATTTTGAGCATTATGACTATGTATGTGAAATAGGCCCAAAAAATAGCATATTTTTCGGCCAATAGGGCAAAATAAGCCCAAAATATATGAAAAATGAAGGCCCAAAATATTAAAAAAAATCCAAAAGCCTATTTTTAAAAAACCGGTTATAACCGCTTGTTAGCGGTTTGAATAACCGCTAACCGCCTAGGCGGAGGCGGTTGCGGTTATTAAAAATCCGATAACCGCCTAAAGCGGAGGCGGTTGCGGTTATTGCAAATAACCGCCAGTTATAACTGCTTGAACACCCCTAGTGTAAATGAGCCTGGTTGAGCTGAGTTTCACATAGCTCTGGTACAAACTCAAAGGTTAGTGTTTAGATGATTAGAGGTTGTTTTCCAGAAACTCTTCAATTTGGTTATGTTTCTCCAGCCTCATTTAAATACCATAACTAAGATGTTGAATTAAGGAGACTTTGGAAACAATGTCATGCCCACGCCATCCTAAAGAGGGGTTAGTATAGCAAGATCTTGCGGGCAAAAATGTGTTGTCATCTTTGCTAGCAGCATAAATTTGTTGATAATTCCCTTTGGGTGACAATAAGAAGGCTAATCTACTTGATATAGAGCTGCATCTACCTGATCAGGTTTACAACTTTGATTACAGATGGATGATTGGACAGTTTTGACAACATGAGACCCACTGAGGTTGCAGCTGGTTTGGATATGTCAGGGATAGGTAGAGTATGAAGGAAAATGTGGAGGGATAGGGGGAGAATGGGTGTGATTGCATTGGAATCGACTCAGTCAGGATTTGATTAGGTGTGACTGCTCAGTTTTATCTTTGCTTGTAGGCTTTTGAGTAATTTTTTAATGAATTGAGTAGTAACATTCTTTTTCCGATTTTTCTGGTCTTGGATAGTATGACTGTTTCCATGCTCTCTTTCATTGGATTTCCTTTTTGCTCAATTCTTCTTTCTATTAATTTTAATTCATAAAATCTCAAGAGAACATTTGTTGATTGTCTAGATTAGTGGACTCTCCCATCATCAGTGCCTGAAAAGCATTTTAGATCTTTACATTCTTTTGCCAGTCAATGTAAAAGGTTCTCTTAACTTCATGCAGGGCTGATGTCTCTGTGGCGATCTTTTGGGCTTTAGTATTTAGCGTGCTTGTGGTGTCATCCTATGTGTCCATGTACTTCAGGCACTTTTGGCTCTCTTTTGTGATTATCTGCCTCGGTATCTTTCTTCCAGTACGCCTAAGAAAATCTAGGCAGGCACTGGCCAGGAAGAAGGAGGGAAGATTGTTATTACCATTATCCATGTGAACATCTATGGCAGTGAAATCATGCAGCTATGTGCTTTAGCTGAGAATGACTCATTGCTCTCACCTTCGGTTCATTTGGCTTTCGCTAGAATGTATTAGACACTTGGGTACTGATATGGTGAAAACGGCTCTTGCCTGCAGCTTTTTGAGATAGATGGTATGATTCTTTTTTATCCTTTAACCCACACACAAAGGCATGATAATTTGCCAACACCATTCCTTCACATGTAAACACCATACATTTTGAGCATATAGAAAAAGGCAACTTTCTATTGATTTTCCCTAAAGGGCTTGTAAATTCAATTCAGCCTAAGAAATAGTTTGCGTTGATGTTGTGCAGATCAAATTGTTGCAATTTTTCCTGTTCAGGTTTTGAGACACAAGAGGTGTCACGAATTTAAAAATTAATAGTTGAGACTTTGAATTTATAAGAAAATAAAAAATATATGAACCCTGTGATTTGGGGGTCCTAATGGACTGCAACACAGGCAGAAGTTATCATCTTATGTGGCTCTTCTATTTCTTTTTTATTTCGTATGTTTTGTTATATTTTTTGCTGAGCATATTAGAGTGGATTCCTAATGCATTTATTTCCTAAAGCTTTTTATCTTGGTTATTATAATTTAGGCTAGGTCACTGCGAGGGCCTATTCTTACAGAGAGGTTGTGTTAATAAGAAGTATGAATGTTGTGAAAATTCGATCAAGGTGCCTCAATAATCGGATTGGAATATATGGGTCTATGTTACTTTATGAGTAATATCCTATTTATTTTATTCATGCAAAAAGAAGAAGAAGAAGAAGTAGAAAGGGTCCTATTCGAGTATTGTAATTTCACAAATTATATTCGACTTATACGTGTTATAAGGCAATAGATTGAAAAAAAAGTGTAGCTAGTTCAAGGTTTAAAATGAAAACTATCTAGTTTATAGTAATTCTTGCCTAAAATCGGGTTTGCTTTTGTGCAGGCTTTCACAACACTTTTTTTTTTTTATTATTATTATTTTAGTTTTTCTCTCTCTCTCTCTCTTAATACTAGTAGATAAAAAAATGAATTCTAGATTTCATTAACTTGTAAAAACATTATATAAATATAGTGGATACTTTGACTGTTTTCATTTACTTTTTATTGTTTTTGGAAATTGAGATTGTTGATTTTTGGCGATAGACTCGCTGCATTTTTCATGGTCATCTCTGTTTGCTGATTTTAAAAAGGAAATACTGTTCTTATCTGCCCGCTGCAGGAGCAGGGGGCCTCGCTGGGGCAGCTATACTACATCATATTATTTTCAGTTACTGCTGCATTTAATTAAGTTTCTAATGTCACTCATTTGTGGAGATTACTGGATGGTTTATAAGAAGCAGATACGGGCAAATTTAGCAAGACCAAAAACTACTTGCATGCTTTGCTTGGTTTCATTATTCTGGGTTTAGTAGTGCTGTCGTGGTCCCCCATGGGACCATTTTGTTCTGTTCCTCTTAAACATGGCTCAAGTCTCCAGTTATCATGAGCAAGAGAAGAAAAAAAGTAAGAAAAATGAAAAAACTGCTTGTAGTGGGTGGCATACAAGTTTTTGCATGATTGCTCTAAATTAATGAGTATGTGGCCCTCCAACAAATGCTGAAAGGGACCTCTTCTGTTGGATATTGGATGAGTAAATGATTGCTGCATAACACACTGTTTTTGTTTCTTTGTTGTTATAATTCAGATTGCATGGGTTTAGTTGGGAAGTTGATAAGATGAATCAGCCCAGCATATTCTGTGTGGCTTTATCTTTCCAAATGAATATATATATATGCATTCTACGTGTCTTTTCTTTTTATTTATTTCCTCTTGGGTAAGTGTGTTTGGCCGCTAGTAAAGGGAGATTTCACTCAGTTACCTTTGCTTCATAACAGTCTCTAGCTGATTGTATTGCCCCTTGAAGTTATCTTCTAATTGTTTCCTCCTCTATGTTCATCTGAGCAATTTTAAATGGGTTAGGATTCTGTATGGAGAGAATTTATTTTATGGTTCATATTATATTTCACATATTAAACATTGTATATACTATCATGTTATTTAAAAATATAACATCATGTTTTTACTGAAACGGAACCATTTCATCATTTCATGATACAAATTATATTTCACAATATTTAATATGGACCATGAACTGGTTCGTTTTTGCTTCACTTAAAATGGAGATGATCGTTTTCTGATCAAACATTACTAGATCCAACAAAACGAAATTTTGACTGCAAAATGGAGATTTGAGACATGCATGTATTGAATTTGTGCAGGTTTTCTCCTTTCTTTCTCTTTCTCCATCTCTCAATGGTGGTCTTTGTGGCAGTTGGATGCTGCGAAATACAGTTACTATTATAGTGAGTGGATCGATTTGTAGGATATTGTAGGGTTCATAGGGTAGCTGGATATGTGAATTATATAATCCTGCATGCTGATGGTGCATTATGATAGGATTCGTTTGGTGCCTGCGATGCATACAACTGACGCATGGCATGTGCTTTAAGTGCAAAAAAGTTGACGTAGTGGCACAGGAAAGAAAGTAACTTTAACAAACATGTCCTCCACATGAGCCGCAACTTTGGTCCTAGAGAATACAATTTGACTTTGATTAATATTTCTTATTTCTAGGAATTTTAGTGACTGATGATGGGTAGTGTTAACCTGTGGAATGGTGTCAGTAGGAACGTTGTGTTTTATAGCTAAAAGAATGGCATGTTAATAGAACCGAAAGCCTTACTACTCGGATAAAGTGTCATCCTTGACCTTATCACGAAAGAGAATTTTTCTAGTGGCACTCTATTCTATATTTATTTCCATCCCTCAGATATTTTTTCTTTCCTAAAGTTTCTCCAAAACAAGCCATCATGAGTGTTTCTTTCATATGGATGGATAGTTTTTATTGAAATTGGGTTGAAAATTTTCCTCTTAACTCAATCTATTAAGCCGACACGTGGATTCTATATACATTTTTAATACCTCAATCTATAAAGCTGACATGTGATTTTTGCATGCATTTTTATATGGTTTGTTAAAAATACATGTGAGGATTATATTCATTTTAGTCACATGTCAATTTAATAGCCTTAGTTCAAAGAAATTCTTTCAACCCAAATAAAGGCCTGTTTTTCATTAGGTTGAAGATTCATCTTTGATAGAAATTATTATTTCCACATATGTTCTCTCAATAAATTCTACTAAATTATTGGAAAAAGACACTCATTGTATTGGGGACAAAGTTATCTTTTAAACTGGGTTAGAGAAAAATTCCTTCAACCCAGTTTATTAAAATGACATTTGTCTTTAGAAAATGTAATTCTCACATACGTTTTTAATAATACATGTGAGAATCATGTACTTTAAAGATATATGTCAGTTTAATAGATTGGGTTAGAGAAATTCTTTTAAACCGAGTTTAGAGGCAAACTTTGTTTTTATACTCACCTTTTTGTAGGTATAGCTCTACATGAATCAGCATATATATTGTCCGTCCGAAAAGGAAAATGATTTTTGCAAGTTCTGAATGGAACACCTTATATAATACCTTGGTTGCTTTATGCATATTGACATTGGAGGCCACCTTCTTTTCTTCTTGTTAGGTTTTCGATGGTGATTACATAATATGTCCAAAACAAGAGCATCGTCAATTTAAAAGACGTATATAATCTAATGTCTTAAGAACCCTTAGGTCTTGTTGTCATGGGATTATTGTTCATTCCCTTTCTTAGTTGATAAGACATGGCAACACTCAGTTTCATTGCACAAAAGGCCAAAATTCTCCGCCAATCAATATCCTTCCACTAAGTCTAGACTAATTAAATCTTAGTTGGCTAATGTTCACTCATCATGCAAGACTTTATTTTTAGTAACAAATATTTAAGAATCACGGGGGCCCGGGGGCTCTCCCTCTAGTTTATTTATTTATTTTTTTAAAAATATTTATATATATTTAAATATATATTTTTGGGTCTTAAAATTAAATTTAAACCTATTAAAAATTAGATTTGATCCTTCATTCATGCTTTGGCCTTCAATGATAAATTTTGGTTCCAATCCCTGATTCTGATGCTTGAATCCTGACCTTTGCGCTTATCCCCCAATCAAAATCTTGTGAACCTTTAATTAGTTTGAGCCAACCCTAGTAACAAGGTTTTCGGCTTTATACTTTCTCTCTTGATATATAAAGATATTAAAAAGTCGGGAAAATAAAGCCATGACTCATGAGTATTGAATTCATCTGAAGTGGTTGGTCTGAAAGCAAGAAGAATAAGAAGAAACCCAAGTAAAAAGCCCGAGAGGCCTCAGGTTGAAAAATCCCAAAAGTGCAAGGAGCCAATATATAATCCTTTCATTTTAATTACACTGCAATAATTTATCACTTGTAACTATTGCATACGTTAATAATTATAGTAGATTGATAAAGAGTAATGCTACTATTTACACTCTTAAATCACACACATATTATACCGGCCTGTGACGTGTTTATAATCATTTTCATATTAATCACTTAAAAAAATAAATAAAAAAATAAATATATACAACATAAAACATGCAACATCAACAAGTGTAACATGCAACATTTGCTTTCATTTTAAAATATCCAAAGGTGACTTTATTAAGGTCTTAGGTATTAGATCAGGCTGGCACACACATCAAAACATTTTTTTAAAAGTTTTAAACAACAATAATTTATCACTAGCGACATGTTTAAATTATTAAAAAAAAGCTTTTGTTAGGTTGTCAAAAGAATAAAGAAAAATCGAAATAAGTTTAAGTATTTTAAAAATGGTTCTTTTCTTAGATTCGTTTATTAGATTTCTCAATCTTCTAATGCTTTCCAATTTAGTAAACTAGTTTCTTCATAGTAGTTCATCCACTTCTATGTTGGTCAACCGTCAACCCCTTTGTTTTTATTTTTCATTTAGAGTCATGGAGGAAGTTAACTTGGTCATATCCTTGGCTATGATTTGCAAATAATATCATCATATACATTTTTCATGATTAAATCCAGTGTATAATATCATCATATATATACTTCTCATCAAATTTCCAAAATTCAAGTCAGATTAAGTAATCACTAAACCACTTTGGTTTATATTGATATCATAGCGGGATTGGATTAGGCTATATCTCGGTTAAATTTGAGGGAACGCATGCAGTTTTCATTATCTAGAGTCTCTAGACCTCTCATATGCGGCTTTCAATTGGTAAGTACTACTATGGTCACGTCTAATTAAAATAATCATAACTGGTCTCCATCACTTGCTTTTTTAATTAAAAAATAAATAAATATATTGGTGATCATTTTTCAATGCTAAAAGAAAGGAATTAACATATCCCCATACGAATCTGACTTTACCTGGCATTTCACTTGATTATTTTACCTTGTGAGCCACACTTAAATAGGAAAAGTTTAAGCTTAAGAAAAGTATTAAAATATTAATTAAATAATTAAATTTACAAAATAATGATTTAACAACTTCACCGGACGGTGTTGAAATCGATGAAGGGAATCCATTGGTGCAAGTGCAACTCGAGCTAATGATATTTTTGATGCTCCATGCTGTGGATATATATATATATATATATATATAAGAGAATTATAATGGTTAATGGGTTCGGTTCTCCTCCATTAATAAAACATTAAGCAGTCGTTATTCTTTTTCCCATTGTATCGTCAACAAAATTAAAAAATCAAGTCCTGCCGTTTGCATTTTAGAACTGCACAAAAATCCAAATCCAACGTACATTAAAAAAAAAAAAAAAAGTGCTAGCCTTTTTTTTTTCTTTTTAATTTTCTTGAAACAACTACTAACAATTTTCTATCATCGAAGAATCGTGGGAGATTTGGTTTGAGTTCAATAGGGAAAAGTCGTCGAATCTTGATTTTTTTTTAATAATCAATGTCCAGATATTCATAACCATACTTAATAAACATAAGCCTCATTACAAAAAAAAAAAAAAAAAAAAAAAAAAAAAAAAAAAAAAAAATCCTTTAGTCCCTAAAATTGGCGTTATTCATTTAGTGAGGCTCGAATATATGATATTATAGTTCAATAAAGTTTATCTATATAAACAAACATACAGTAATAAAGAAAAAAAAATTACATTCCATTAATAAATAACATGATAAAGCCTCTTCATTAACCATCAACATTAATTATTAACAAAATGGGAAGTAGATGGAGTTGGAGTAAAATTTAAATTTATGCGTGTTAAGTTGACCTGATATTGACATGTTTATTAATAGGGCCGACTTAGCTTGACCTGAATTATATTACACTAAACTTTAACTCACTAATTTTATGCTATG
Source organism: Carpinus fangiana (assembly GCA_006937295.1). Lineage (NCBI taxonomy): Eukaryota > Viridiplantae > Streptophyta > Magnoliopsida > Fagales > Betulaceae > Carpinus > Carpinus fangiana. The sequence goes on from CM017321.1 coordinate 59,201,302, forward strand.
TTAATTTGACATCTTCATCTCATTCCCGCTCCTTCGGATATCAAGACAAACAAGAGAAAAGAGCAAAAATTATAAAATTTTAGCTATAGCTGAAAAGTATTAAATTTAAGAAATTAAAATGAGATGCCAAAAGATAGTACTAACTTCATTTTTGATTGAATGATGATGTAGAGGTAGTACGTACAAATTTGAAATTTATATTATATATACAACATGAGAAATGTTTGGTTTTATCTTCTTATTTAGCTTCGTATAAAAAATAGACAAATAAATCATTAAATTTGCATGACTTATATCTATGAATTTCATAAATTTAATGATAATTTTTTTAAAAAAACAGATCAGTGAACAACAGACATATAATAGAGTAACATCAAACACGTCTTATACGGATAAGTTGTCATATTATCAATGTTTGTTGGCATCTAATTCTTCCAAATGATTGAAATCTAAACCGGGACAGGATTGGAGGTCACAATCTTGCTAGGGTGACCGATATATATAGAAATCAATCCATATATAAAGTCGTTTTCCTTTCATGTGCAAACATTGGCACTTTCCAAACAGCATTATCTCATTCATTATAAGGCATGAGAGGACAACACGTATTATTCTCTCACAAACATCATCATTTGCAAAACTCGCATCCTAATTTTAACTTAATTGCTACAAAGAGATGGAGAGAACAGTGTAAAAGAAAAGGTAAGAATAGGAAGAAGAAGTGGTCAAAGATTGTGACTTCCGAAGAGGCCGCCATCATTTGGCTGACAATGACTTAGAATTCTTGGAGCATCGTGCGGCCACGTTTTCAGCCAAACTCGCTCGTGAGCAATGATTGAGGTCCCCTTGGTTTGCACAATCATGATGGGAGAAATTCTTTTCTCCAACGCTGACATAATCATTTCCTTCTTCCCAACCTTTTTCTTTTTTCGTTGCAGACTCCGCAGTGTAATCCAGCTTAACACTTCTCTCTTCTCTTCATCTCTTGACTCTTGAGTAATAATAATAATAATACTGGGAGCCCTCGCCACTCGCCTTGCTTACAAAAAAAATAAACCCTATATATCCAAATACGTATTCCACGACGTGGTGTAGTACTATTCTATTACATGTATTTATTTTCTTCCATTTTACTAGCTTGAAAATTTTGAGATCGACGAACTACTTTTATAATTTAAATTTGATTTTAAAGAATCTAATAATCTATACGATGATGTAACAACATAGTTATAATATATACATTGTTTTAAAATTTAGTTTATTACTATGATGAAATGAATATGATCTTATTCTATTACTTACTGCGTTTTTTCAAACCGTTCGTTAATTTGTTGAATAGCCTCAAAAATCATTGCAATTATTGGATCATCTAAAAAGTTGTTGTTTTGGGTGACCTCTTTCTTAGCCCATGTGCTAATAAATTATTAGGATGGGCTATTTATTCTGTCAATTCTCAAATGTTTTCAAGTTTTATCTTAGATTGTGATGTTTATATAATTAGAATCTATGATGCCCTGTTTTTGTATTATCTTTTTTTAATACTATTACTATTAATACAATCTGAGTTATAAAAGAAAAAGAAAAATATGCATTAATTCAATATATTATTGGAGGCTGGAGCTATATATTTTATTATATTTAGTCAACAAAAAGCAGCGAAAACTGGTTCGGCTTAACATGCGTCAATAGGAAAGACCGAAAGAAAGATACAGAACAAATAAATGTCAAATCTTGCAGAATGTTGGTGGGCTCATCAATGGCAAGCTGTAAGTGCACGTCTCCGAAAGTAAACCAGCACTTACCGAGTTGGCAAATCATGTGGAATATTTCGAGTTCAAATCTAAATAATTGCATTATCTTTGCTCGCTAAACACGAATGGATTGCTAAATATCATTATGAATGATGCCACCTTTTCTTACAGTTTGTTTTCATAATTAATGGCTTCTGCTTTTCCTTTATCACCCTTTTCTTTTTCATTAAAAGTCTCTCAATATATATCTAGTGTTGAAGCAAATTTTCAGACCATCGATCGGTGCTAATTAAATCAATGAATCTCATTGAGAGAACCATTGGTGCAACATATATATATATATGTTATGGACAGTAATTAAACATAAAATAACTGCATTATTTGATCTGCTCGCTAAAAACATATTGACTATAAGTCTATTACTAGAGAAACTGCTCCGCAAAATCATAAATATGATTAAAAAAGATGCCAACTTTTGTCACAGTTTGTTTGCATAATTAATGAATAGCTTCTTCTTTTCTGAATCAACGTGCAAACAATTTCTCATGAGTGCAAATAACTCTTTGGGCTACACTTGAGGCAAAGTTAAATCTAATTTAATCTGTGTGGGTGAGAAATTTGTCCTGTGTACACGAAATGAACTGCAGCCTTGAAAGTTTTACATCATTATTATTATTTTAAAAAACAAGAACAAGAACAAGAACAAAAAAAGCACCGAAAAAATGGTAAGATTTTTGAATTTGAGATGATAGCTAGGAACAAAGCAAGTGACTGTAGTGGGCAGAGGCAAAACGCAAAAATAATAATGTGGTCAACCCGGCAAGAAGCATGTTCGTCCTCTCAAGTCTTGGCTCTGCTATCGATGGATCTTACACCATACTGAAACTTTATATTTATCCGTACACACTCTGTCGCCATTGCATGCGTACTTGTCCTTTCCTACAAAAGGAATAAAACATCTGATCGCTAATGTACAAGTTTCTGCTGCCTAGCTCGCTGTGTCTATGCTTTGTTTTTTTTTTTTTTTGGTTCTGAACTCTCTGCTCTTTCAAGGAGAGGGCTTGTTTTGCTTTAATAGTGATTAGGATAGGGTGGTCACTCTTTATGAAGCCGAAGTAAAAGTCATTAGTTTAAATTATTTCTTTCTCTTTCTTATGCGAACATGTCAAAATAATAACAATAATAATTAATGTGAAAGAATAGGTGGGCTTCACACTTATTTTTGTAAATATTGTTCAAGCAACATAAACAAGACCCGACACATTCTATCATGTACAGGAGTCAGGAGTAAGATTCTTTCTATTTTAAATAAAATAAAGATGAATTATTTCATAATTTTAGTTAAATTTTATAGCATCTAATCGTGTATATAGTGTGCGTCATGTAATATAAAAATGAAAATATATGCATTATATGTAGGCCAGGGTTAAGATGTTGTGAAATCTAATCTAAATATTTTGAAATGTCAAATAGTAAATCAAGAAACAATTAAAAAATCAAAACTAAGACACCAATAAGTTATATTTGACCTAAATTGTAAGCGAAAAGAAGGAAGACTTATAAAGTTTAACAATCCGAGTGTTGTTAGGGTAGTGTAACTTTTTTTTATAAACTAATGTGAAAGTTTATATTTAATGAAATAATTTATATAAAAAATCAAATTTGTCAATTTACATAAGTAATTAATCAAGGTGCGGTGATCTCATTGTCAAACAAAGAAAGTTGACTAATGCTACTCCGTCTCCAGCCAAGCCTATCTCGCCCGCCATGGCCAACAACCCTAGCTTGCTCTAGTCCCCACTCCCATAGTAGTTTGCCAAGAAGAAAACGCAGCTTAGGTCAAGCTTCCGTAGTAGATTAGTTCTTCTATGGCATGATTAAATCAGAGACTCTCTCTATGTATTGACTGATTTTTTATTCATATTCTTATTATTTCATCAATTGTGGACTCTCATTGTAAATTTATAAAATATATATATAGTAAAAACTGTTGAACTAAAAGTAAGGCTAGAATTTGTACCATTACTGGCTTAAGTGTTGATTAACACTATTTAATAATAATTTTGAAGAGTATGAGAATGAGAAAAAAATCAGATGAGGAAAATATAGCATTTTTCTGTATAAAGTTAATATTCAATTAAACTAATAGTTTTGGCCCGACACACATCAATCATGAGATGTCATAAAATGATTAGTGTTTTGTAATGCATTTAAGGGTCACAAACAGTAAAAGACGATTAAGAAAAGTCAACGAAGTGATAATTTTACTCGAACAGTGTGGGATGTGGCTCCAGTCGGGGGACAAGGGCATGGTTACTGTGGTAAAATCCGAAAGCTTTGTCTCATTAAAGATCTTTTGCTTGACTTTTCAGGCTGTATTCTGCAAATCCCAGTCTAATCAAAGTCGGGGGGCAGTAAAAGGGCCTACGCTAAGGACACCAAAAGGGCCTAAAAGCACATGGTTGGTGCGCAATAAATTTTCCACACGATAAGTCTTGTCAACCACACGTGTGGTCCTGCCACGTGGAGGATACTCGGTGCAGGCCTATGGTCGCAATGATTAGCATGTGTGGCCACCCGCACGAGTGGTTCGGTGTACGTCTACTCTTTTTTTTTTTTTTTTTAAAGCGAAACGTGGTCTTCGTTTGTTTGTTTTGTGTTGTGTTGTCTTGGTTTTTTTTTTTTTTTTTTTGGCAAAGACGTAATGTGGTTGTTACAATAACTAAGGAGGATAATTGGGCCACATAGACATCTTGGGAGCCCTTCATATTTTAAGAAAGCAAATAATGCCTTGTGCTTTAATGGGTTAGACTTAGATCAATGGAATATGCTTTTCCATAGGTAGGAAGCAATATGATTCTCTCAATTCTATGAACAATTTTATTGTTAGAATCAATGGTATAAATGATATAATGCGATTAGTCCGTTGGTAAGTCATTTACATTATTAAATACAATAATTTTTTTTTTAATATGTTTACATAAGAAGAGAGTGAGATTCGAATTAGTGACTTTCGTTTTATTAAGTGTAGTCACAGCTGATTGAGCTACCTCTTAAGAACTTAAATGCAACAATATTAAATTATGACTACAAAATAACTTTTAATTAAATAATTATTTAAGAAGCCCTTCTCTCTCTTTCTCCTTCTACTCCTTGCTTTTATTCTCTTCTCTTTTTGGTTCAGTGTGAGGGGTTATCTCTCACAACCAGTTTAAATAAATTTTGTTAGAACATTTAGTTATCAATGTCTTAGATTTAGTTTGCTCGAAGTAGATCTGTTATTTTACTGTATTTGTAAATGGTTTAGCGGAAGATTGAAGTCATAGATAGCACTTGATTATAAAAAATTTTGTTTGTATTTATAACTTTGTATCCTCATAGTATGTGATTATGATTTTGCATAGCTTTGTGATTTGTGTTGTAAAAGTTTTATGTTTGTGATCTTTAATCAATAAAATTCTCGGATTTTCGCTAAAAAAAAATTTAAATATTTATTTAAGATCAAAATATCATATATTGCTATGGACAGGTGAGTCACACCTTACGGTGACCGAAACAAGTGTGTTATTCACAATCTCTTGTAGACTGCTTAAATTTTCACTCAAATTAAGGGCGGGCTAATTACAGGCTATCCCCTTGCGAGGAAGACAATTATCTGCAATGAGAAAGCTCTTTCTCCCTCTCTCCGATGGGAGGCATGGGCACGGGCATGTGGACTTGGAAAGATAAAGAGAAAAGTAGAAAACGAGAATGCACGTGAAAGGCAATAATGTGAACCGCACGTGGTGTCTGGCAAAGATGACTGCGAGTAATCCAAGTGGAAATCCGTGGTAAAGAGCCATCATCACTCAAGAACAAGAAACATGCCAGTCAAAAAAAAAAAAAAGTATCATGTAAGGTTTAAAAAATAATAATAATAAAGTGACAGTAAGTTAAGGTTTTTTTTTTTAAAAAAAAAAAATTATTATTAACACGTTTATTTCCTTTTTTCGTTTATTCTGACCCAAAAAAAAAAGAAGATGATTTATTTTCTACTTTTGGCTGGGCATCCTTTGTGCTAATGTGTGCTCCTTTTCTTTCCAATACTTTTCGCCAATTTTGATGTAACTTATCATTAGGCTTCGTCAATATTTTATAGCTAATAGTACACATAATCTTGTAGGGAGCATGTACATTACTCTGTTAATTCCAACGCGAAGGATTCAAGGGTGAGAGAATGAGAGAAAGAACAAACATTTCTCGAATGAAAGACAAAATTAAAGGCCATTTTGGTCAATTGAATCTATGCCTTCTACCATTTTTTTTTTTTTTTTAATTTTGTTTCTTTTACTAAATATGCCTTCTACAATTCATTTGAAGAAAAACCACATTTCCCATTAATTGTTTCTTCAAAATTGATAATATTAGTCCGTAGAAGAAATAACTAAAAATATTAATGGTAGGCTGGTACTACACTTTTCTGTGTGGCCACCGACTTATATATGTCTTTTTATATTTTAAACGTTGTGTATCCCTAACCTTCAAGGAAAAACCCCAAAGCAGATAGTTTCGTATCTATTCAGGGAAGCATTTTCCAGAATAAAACCAATCACTATTTTTTTTTTTTTTTTCCCAAGAGAAAAAGTCAGCAGAGGGAGAGTGGAGAAAAAAAAGAAAAAGAAAAGGAGAAATATGGTTGGTTGTTGTTGAGGAAAAAATTACATCGATGTCATCTTATAATATTTTATAATTAAATAATCCAGTTGGTATATCCTCCGCATTTATTAATTCCTTAATATTTTTCTGCAACAAAATCTTGATAGAAGATTCTCTCTCTCTATATATATTATTTATTTATTTATTTATTTATACATAAATATATCTAGATATAATATACACATATGTTATCGGGGCCAGGCATAAGGCATGTCCTAGATTTGTCCATGATTAGAACAGTTGAAATGACAATGTAGATCAATCAAGGAGGTGATTAGTCATAATCATCAATCAAAGAAATGAAAGCATATATGTTGTATTTTGCAGTACTGATTGTGTATGTGTTGGTGTAACGTGACAAAAAGGACACAGTAAGTATTGTAGCTATCACAATATTGACAGGATTTGTATTTTCTTTGTCGTCAACTGCAATTAGTCCTTGGTGCCGAATTTTAGGTGGGGGGAACCTCATCTATACTTTAATCGAATGAATATATATATATATATATATATATGAGATGACTCTTTTTTTTTCTTTTTTCTTTTTTTGAGGAAATAACGTATGCATTTCCACCTTATCATCCATTCAACAAATCCAGCATATGCCGCCATATATAGTTGAGTAGCTTTTGTAAGTTATTTGCATTTGTAATCCAGGGCCTACGACTACGAGAGAGACTGAACAACTAAAATATTTAATTAAAATAAAAACGTAAAATGAAAATATATGAGTCTTTTTTTTTTTCTTTCCAAAAAAATAGCGTGTGCATTATTATCTCCTTATCATCAATTCAATAAATTCCGCATAAGCCACCATATATAGTTAAAGTAGTTTTTGTTAGTCATGTGCATGTACAGGCCCTACAAGAGACTGAAGAGAGATCAAACACGTAAAATATATAATTAATATAAAAATGTAAATTATGAAGTCAATGTTTGAATTTAGATTATGATTGTCTTAATCTTAATGCACACAGCCTAGTGACAGTTACGTACCCAACTCAAACATTTTTTTTAATATATATTTTATATTTAATGGCACATTAATAAATTCTGTCAACTTACTCCAAAAAGTACTATTTACTTACTTTTTTAAACCCAAAAAACTATTTGTTAAATCCCCAAAACATATGAACCAATTTTTGCATTTATCTGGAAGGAGTTTAATTGCCCATGTGCAAAGATGGTGTAATTAATTAATTAAGTTTCTTTGCTTCCTAAAATTTTATTCCTTTTGTATAATCCACACGCGACCCACGCGCGGAAAGTAATAAGCTCGATCCGATACAAGCGGCCACCGGAGAACGGGGGACACAGCCATAGCAAAATACAAAGCCATTCATTTGTTATATATAATATCTTACATATGGAAAATGCTTGTGATGTATTCATCTGGACATCGCCAATAAAACAAAACACTGTCCAAAGCAGAAGCCAATGACATAACTTTGTCTGAAAGAATTAACTTGCCAAAAATTATACTTGGGTGGCTCTTTGGAGACGAGTAGCAGGGGGTCGACCTCTCCGCGGCCCTTCTAGGCGAGAGTGGAGGCGGACTACACACTACTAAAATAAAATTCCACTTCCTTCTTAACTAAGGTTAAGTTATTACTCGTCGAAATATTAATTAAATAATTAAATAAATCTAATTTTATTAGTTTAAATTTTTAAAATAAGTGATGATTTATTATAGCAAAAAGGTCATGAATTTGAATGTTAGCTCTATAATTCACTCAATTTTAATTAAATATTTTATATGTTTAGCCTCACTCATGAAGGGAACGATTATATATTAATTAAATAATTAAATTTATCACTTCTTGTTAGTTTAAACTTTTGAAATAAGTTGTGAACTTGTGAATTAAACAGCTCGACTTTAGGATATGTGAATCTACCACATCATAGACCTACGTAGATCAGTCCTGTTAGATACCTCAATATAGAAGAATAATTCTAAATACTTCTTTTGTACTATATTTCTATATTATTAAGCTGACATACATTACCCACCCCCCGGCCCAAAGAAAAGAAAAAGAAAAAGAGAGGCTAATTCAAAGATTAATGAGTATTGTCACGTTAACGTAGTAACATGAGAATATGATCAAAAATAAGTGTTTAGCATTACTCCAACAGAGACATGCTATTATGGTTACACTTTGAGTCCACTACTCTTTTGACTAATTAAAAAACTGTTACTACTTTTACAAATAAAATAAAAATAAAAAATAAAAAAACCGAAGAAAAAGGAATCCGGCCAATAGTTGACTTGGTGACTATAATCTTGAACATGTTTTACACGATATGGAGGGCACACTTGTCATTTTGAAAACCAAATAAACGCATCAAGTGACTGATCAAAAAAATGAAATGAAAAATGTTCATTAAAGTTCAACAATCAACACTATTACTAATTGGTAGCTTGGGTACGTTTAGCCATCTCAACACGGCAGCATATATGATGTTTTTCACAAACCTTGGATGGACCAGTAGCCGTGGATGAAAGCCCAAATCAGTCCTGATTTTAGTTATATTTCATGATACTTGACCAAGGACAAGGATCATGTAGCGCTAGTCCCTAGCCTGCACCCATGATTTCTGGTGTTACTCGTTGTTTACGAAAGGAACAATCCCAAAGAAAAAAAATAAAAAGTAGGGTATATACCCCTACTTTTACCACTCGTATAGTCCTATAAGATTCGATTCATAAAATTCAAACAGAAAATGAGAGATAAGTACGAAACTCGAGTTATCCAATCAGGTGGGATCCGCACCCGAAATTACCGGGATATCTCAAACCCCGACCTCTCTTCTAAAATTCAAGCAGGAAATTCTAGAAAATCCCCATCCACTCTTACAACATCCACTTACTTTTTGCATGCCGTGTTATGCCAAAATATAGGACTAATTTAGCAAAAAGTTGGATGGAAGTGTGGCAAAGGAAAAGTTACTCATGAATCATGAGCAAAACAAATTTTGGAAATTAAAAAATGTAATTTTATTTGAAGAGATTAGCATTTTCCTAGTGTAAAGCCAATTTACAAGCTACTTTCCGCGCTATTTTCGCTTAAAGATAGAAGAGAAGCTTATAAAAGCAGCCTATTGGCTTCGAAGCCTTTCATTATGTATGGTTTCTTCAAAAACCATTTCTTTTAGTGACTTACAAAAACTCATGAAAATTGAAGCTCATTTTCAATAGACGTAGAAACTTCAAAAAGAAGCAGATATCTGATTCAAAGTGCGCTTAGAAACAGCTAAGCAAAGCACACGCCCACAGAGAGAGATAGAGAGAGCGTCAGTCAGTCTCCATGCCTGACTCTGTGCTAATTCTCTGCTCCCTTCCTTCCATTATAGCTTTACTTCTAATCTTCATTCTCATCAAAAGGAAGCAACGCAGACTCAATCTCCCACCAGGCAACATGGGCTGGCCTTTTCTTGGCGAAACTATCGGCTATCTTAAGCCTTACTCTGCTACTTCAGTTGGAGAATTCATGGAGCAACACATATCAAGGTAAAATCACGCACACCCACAAAGAAAAACACCTTAAAACCGCACTCAAACTCTTTACTCATTCTGCAGGTACGGCAAAATTTACAAGTCTAATTTGTTTGGCGAGCCAACAATAGTCTCGGCAGATGCTGGGCTGAATAGATTCATCTTACAGAACGAAGGAAGATTATTTGAATGCAGCTATCCTAGAAGCATAGGTGGAATTCTTGGAAAATGGTCTATGCTGGTATTAGTTGGAGACATGCACAGAGACATGAGGAGTATCTCACTCAACTTCTTGAGCCATGCCAGGCTTAGAACCCATCTCTTGAGAGAAGTGGAGAAGCATACCTTGCTTGTACTCAACTCCTGGAAGGAGAATTCTACATTTTCAGCTCAAGATGAAGCCAAGAAGGTAACAAATTTTAAAGATATATAGAAATCTTTTTGTGTTCAACGAGACAATTTTACTGAGCCAGCTTAGCTTATTAACAAGAATTGCAGTTTACCTTCAATTTGATGGCAAAGCATATTATGAGCATGGATCCCGGAATGCCAGAGACCGAGCAGCTGAAGAAAGAATATGTTACCTTCATGAAGGGAGTGGTTTCGGCTCCTCTGAATTTTCCTGGAACTGCATACAGAAGGGCATTACAGGTAACTATTTTCCCCACATTTGGATGATATTTCTGAACGTTTTATTGTGAAGTCATGGTTTCACTGGCTTCATCTTGCTGATGCTCTGCTTCCCACAGTCTCGATCAACCATCCTGAAGTTTATTGAGCGCAAAATGGAGGACAGGATTCAGAAAATGAAGGAGGGAGGTGAAGATATGGAGGACGATGATCTTCTTGGATGGGTCTTGAAGCATTCCAATCTTTCAACCGAGCAAATCCTTGACTTGATTCTAAGCTTGCTCTTTGCTGGCCATGAAACTTCATCAGTGGCCATAGCTTTAGCTATTTACTTCTTGCAAGGTTGTCCCACTGCTATTCAACAACTAAGAGTAAGCACCTCCTTAAAGGCTAGCTATTTTCCTTTTGAAATCAAACATATATACTAGATTCTTCATGTTGATGATCATCTCTCTTGTTTTTTTTTTTTTTTTCTGTATGAATTCAGGAAGAACACCTTGAAATTGCCAGACACAAGAAGCAATCAGGGGAAAAGGAAATAAATTGGGATGACTACAGGAAAATGGATTTCACCCAATGTGTAAGCTCTCTCTCTCTCTCTCTGTGCAGTATTTTAAATCATTTTGTAGTAAAATTATGGAGCTTCAAATAATTAATCAAAATTATTTTTATCATGTGAAGGTTATTAATGAGACACTCCGGCTTGGTAATGTAGTGAGATTTCTACACAGAAAGGCACTCAAAGATGTTCGGTATAGAGGTAGGATGCTAGTCACTTTGAGTGAGTGTTTTCGCTGGATTTTTGCCAGAATCTGACCCTCTTTGAATTGTTTATTATTCTGCTTGAAAGGGTATGACATTCCATGTGGATGGAAAGTGCTTCCGGTGATTGCAGCCGTGCACTTGGATGCTTTGCTTTTTGACCAGCCTCGACAGTTCAATCCGTGGAGATGGCAGGTCAGTTGTGACCCTTTTTTGACAGCATGCCTTCTCTAATGAATACTATCATTATTTTTATTATTTTTATTATTTTTATTATTATTCTGGTAAAATAATAGAGAGAGGAAAAGGGGAAAAGAGCTTCATTAAGGAGAGGTCCCCAAGCACTTCCATTGGTTATTGCTGTGGCTGTCACTGGCAAAAGCATTGCATGATTGGTTGTAGACCCAAACGATGCTGCCTATGCTGTCAAAATTTAGACTTTTTTTTTTTTACTTAGCTTGCAAATGATAACCGAATCCAAAATTGCTCCTAAAAACTGTTATAGACGTCATTACGGTTATGTTTATAATAATACCAAGGTTTAGAAATCACACCTTTTTATTTTTTACAAGCTCACCGGCCATATGGCTGACGTGGCCACCTATGTGAATTTATAATTAAAGAGATTATAATAAAAAGTCTGTTAACTCCAACCCATTAGTCCTTATTAAGAAAGAAAAATACTGCATACCAAATCGTTAGCGGACTATGCGATCTACCGTTATATTTCTTTTCACAGTGATTAATTTAAGGATAGATAAACGCTAACAATTGGTCAATAATAATAATAATAAGTAAACAATAACAAGTCAACATGAGGGTTGAAAACTGTATAATAATGTGTTGAAAAATTAAAATTAATATATGATCGTGAAAAATAGAATTTAATGAAAATAACGTGATAAACATTGTGTGATAATTCAACTGCAACAAGTTTAATGAAAATTTTGGTCAGATTGGAATAATTAAAGTCGTTTGCTTTTCATTAAATTAAGTGTTTAATATAAGTGATAATTATCAACCTGTAAAATATTCCTGAAAACTAAGAGAATATATATACAGTTATGAAGATATAGGAAGGCCAATATACTACAAAAATTCACAAATTTTAATTGACCAAATAACCTATTCTACTGTTTATACAAAGAACAATAAAATAAAATAAAATAAAGAACAATGTTATTTAGTAAATTGTTATATTACTGTTATACAATTAAGATAATGTGGTAATTAAAATTAACCCTTGATTTTCTTTAAGTGTTTATCCAATAGTTGATTTTCGTTATCACGTCAAATCCAATACTTGTAAAAAAAAAATAAATAAATACCTAATGGTTAATTTGCACCGTTTGTCATCCCAGTTATATGTATACTAAACGGTAAGTACTCTTATGAAAATTCTATCAATAAAGCTTTATATAATATTATCCTAATTATATAACAAAACTAGGACAATCTATTAAATAGATAGTATAAAAAGACATGCAACGATCTCACGGATCGATTTTCTACCAGATGAACTGTCATGATCAGTGAACCAATGTTGCACACCGTACGGCCTCTGGCCCCACGAGTTGTGATCATCTCTCTGTCTCCCTCCCTCCCCTGCGTGCGTGTGGGGAGTGCCTGGGGTTCGAGATGATTAGAGCCCCATGTGGATGTGGGGTTCTCACATGCACGTGCACGAGTGCTTTTCTTCTGTGGGTCAATAGCGAAACTGGTCCTGACCAAATTCCCCCCCCAAAAAAAAAGAAAAAAAATTACTCCCTATCTAGTTAGTCAAGAAATGATACTTTCTTCGTAAACTATAGAAGATATTTGAAGTCGGAGACATACACTAATCGACAAAGATAAATTGTTTGACACTGACAAAATGACTATACGGTAAAGATGCTGGCAGATTGAATTGTTATTCTCAATAACCTGGACCTTATATTCTCGATCATAATGCCTCATTGGCCCGTTATTATTATTATTTTTTTTAAGATAATATAGTTTTTACTATAATTTTCATACAAAATTAGAGAAATACTTAAAAGTATACGGTTAAAAAGTAAAATTGTTATTTTATTATTTTATCAATTATAAACCGACACATCACTTTGTAAAAAAGACTTAAGAGTTATAATATATACTCTTAATTAACCCCATTTATTTGAGAGTATAGTAGTGCCTGGTGTGATATTACTGATCAATCCTTACATATGATTGACAATTTGACATAACCATATCAGCAAAAACATGGCAAAAGTATATCATAATTTCTTCTCAATCTAGAGATAGTGTTATCCCTCAAAGGAAAAAGACACGTACCCACCTAAATTCCTGTTAGGTACTTTGGTTTGTGCAAAAGTAAATTTGGGGCTTAATTTTCTATTCTAGCAGTTGTAGGAGAAGAAAACAAAACCAAAACTTTATCATTAGTTTGGCCATTTGATCAGCCCGCTGTATGTGGAGTGGTTTTCTATTAGCAATTTTAAATCTTCGTGTTTTTAGTCTCTTTAGAAATAGTATTATTTGTTTTGATTACTTTATACCTATAAAGGAATTGAGTAGATAATTTACGCACGTCTAAGGAATATAGCTAGAGTTGTAGGGATAAAAACTACTCGATGACAATTAATTTCCAGGAGATGCAGAGCAAAAACAACACTCACAAGAAATGGTTTTCTATTAGCAAGTTTCATTCTTGTTTTTTTTTTTTTTTTTTTTTAATCTCTTTAGAAATTAAGAGTATGAATATTGATATTTCATACTGATAAAGGAATTGAGTAGATATATAATTTACACACGTCTAAGAGATATATATAGAGTTGAAAACTCTTCCTAAAAAACAAAGAAAGCCAAAGACAACTTTCATTGTCTCCAACTAGAATGCTCTAGAGATTTCTTTCCAAGCAATATATATATATATATATATAGAAATTAGAAATAACCTTAAAATTTGGAAATAAAGGAAAATACTTTAGGATAAAACAAAATACTTGGAGACAGAGCGAAAGAGAAAATATTCCAAAAATAATCATAAAAACTTAATTGCCTTTATTAACACTCCTTGTCACACGCAAACAAAACATACTTTTGGGGGGAGTACTTTCAATTTCCACGGGTCTCTCTCAGAAGTCATAACATGATTTGTAATCACACTCGGAAGGATTTGATTTACCAATTAATAAAATTTCCATCATATAGAATAAAAGAAAGAAATTAATTAATAAATTAATCAGGGGATTGCCTGGTGGGTAGGGAGTATCATTCATTCATTTCATTCATACATGGACGTTCTAGTACTTGTTGCTAGGAGTCTGGAACACCTCTGATAGATCACCCTATGTCCTATGTTCTTCTGTATACTAAGATTATACGTTAGACACTACTTCATACTAGGATAGATATATTGTTGTGTTTATTAATTTCCTTGTTGTAATGGTGTGATATTGATTGAGCAGAACAATGGAACGCGTGAATCTTCATCCAGTTGCCCGAGCATGACAACAAGTAATAACTACTTGCCATTTGGAGGAGGACCACGACTGTGTGCCGGATCAGAATTGGCTAAGCTTGAAATGGCCGTATTCATCCACCATCTGGTCCTCAACTACCACTGGGAGTTGGCCGATATGGATCAAGCTTTTGCCTTCCCCTTTGTCGATTTCCCCAAAGGCCTACCAATCAGAGTTCAACACCACACCTTCATATAGCTACACTACAAGACAAGAGCCCATGCATGAAATTAAACTTTCAAGAAAAGACACCTCTCCCTTCGGTCTCACCCTCTCAGCCTCTCATATATATATATATATGCTAGCTGGACATAAAAACAGAACAAAAGCTAGCTAGCTAGCTAGATAGCTAGCTCATTTGACGTGGCGATTGAGTTCTTGGATTTTCCAACGGCTTAGTGTAAGTTTGCTTTGACTACATTATGCAGCTCACCTGAGCAAAGGGAAAGACAGAGAAATCAAGTACACACGATCCTTCCTAGGGCCACTCTAAATTGTAAATTTGTTTTCCTCTGGCTCCCTCCATGCTGGGGCTTGAGAGGAATTATATATATATATATATATATATTCATTTCCTTCGCTGTAATTTACTTCTGTATCATCCAAATATGATTTATGTCTTTTTGTGCTTCGTTGAGAGTGAAAGGTTTGCTGAGAATCTATAATAAAAGATATGGCATAGCGATAAGACTATTGCATGTGGACCAGACACCATCTCTACATGATTCTGTCTAACTACCACGAAATATTGAGCACTATTCTATAATCTCTCAAATCATTAGAGTTCAATTTTGAAATTTCATTCATCATCAGTAGACACAACCATGCACATCACATATCTATGATGTGCATAAATAACTATCAATGTAAATAAACAATTGTGGTCCTGGCATTATAACTAGGTTTGAATAATCTCCTTCCATCTAAATTAGGGCCACGTTGATAATTAATATTGGTGCTTATTTCTTTATGGACCACTCATATAGTTTGATTCCTGATGGCTTACTAAGGACCCCGCTGTCATCACCAACAAAAATAGAGGGCTGCAGCTGCAAATCTTGATTTCCTAAATTTCGTGCTTGAATTTTGAGAACATTCTAAGAGATCTTGATCCAAAAAATGTGGCCCATAAAAGACCAAAAAAAAAGAAAGTAAAATTAGTTGGGTATCCTAGCTTACGGTTGCTTTGGGGGACCCTTTACCATATGTACATCTTCTTCTCTTAGTACGAATGACTCTCCATTTAATTTTCGTAGTTATAATAAGAAAAGAAAAATAATTAATGTGCAAGTGGATTGTATCACAATATATAGTCCTCTGGGCAAAGAAATATTAATTCATCAATTGATCGAGCAATCTGTGGTGGGACAATTTGAGATATTGTAACAGCATCAGCCAAGTGGAACTGTGGAAGGCCTAATTAATAGGAGTTCACTATTGTAATGGGTCCGCGAGGTGATCAGAACGTAGGCAACAGGAATTCAATAAGGTCCTCCCAATTGGTTACTATATATTGATTGACAATAGGAATGTCGGCCACTCCTCAAACTCCCCCCTTCAGTAAGACAATTAGTTTGTAGTTTGCTTCTTACTTGCAATTCAAATCTTGATCCAAATGCCTCTTATCATCAAACTATTTGCCTTTTCCAAAGTAGCTGTGTCTATGATTATTATTATTATTATTATTATTATTTTTTTTTTTTTTTTTAAATCTAAACTCGGTAATTTTGGATGAAAAGTTGACAGAAATACTATAATTTTTACTTTAAATATTTTTAAATTAATGTGATAGTTTACATGATACTTATAACATTTACAATTTTTTTTTTTTTTTGTTGACATGTCCACGCAATGGTAGGGGGAGGGGGGATTCGAACTTGTGACCTCCGCTTCATAAGGCGTGGTTCACAGCCGATTGAGCTACCACTTGGGAACATAACATTTACAAATTGACATAATAATCAACGTACGTTACATTTATAATATCAACCATTAAACTGAAAACTTTTGACGTGTCAATTCACATAACACTCATTTTTATAAAATGTAAAATATTTTCCTTTTGAATGTGGGACTAAATGCAAATTGAGACGTAATTAGACTTTCCTTTCTAATTCGGTCGTGTTTGTTAATGATTCTGTATTATGTTTTCAAGTCAAAAACATTAATAAAAAAAATATATCCAACGCACAGAAACAATTTGTACCTCCAAAACACATTAACAAGCATACTTAAATAGATTTAGTAGGATAATTTGGGGTGGATTCGTAATTTTAACACTAACAATTAATTCTCTTTCATTTTCCCAACACAAATTTTTAATTACCTTAACAAGCTCTACGCATAGCTTCCTCAAATAGAAACCAGCATGGTCAAGTTTACTAGCATTACTCCAAATTCAGACCACTTCCTTTGACTAGAGCTGACCGTCGCCTCCTTGTTGGGTTTCCTCTCGCTTTCCGATATTTATTTTATGCTTCTACTCAATGATTCAAGGAATCAAGGGTTTCTGTTAATGCTTCTGTCATGGATGGTGTCTCCTTATATATGCATGTGGCATGGGAAGCTGCACGTTGTGTATTTTAATGTACATGTGGGCTCTAAAACAACTCTTTGAGATCAATTGACCAAAGAGTCATCAACAGCTCCCTATCATTTTCATTTCTGGTGGTAATGCAATAGGAAGGATGCACCCATATCTCTTATCCAAGGTTGGGGGGGGGGGTGGGGGGGGCGCGGGGTCCCCTTTGCATTGCCCCAATATATAGCTTATACTAAGGTATGAAAAGTCGGCAATATTAAAAATATAAATAAATCAATCAATCAAATTTCATTCCTAAATTTCATGTGATTTCGACAATTAAATATGTTTTTATTCAATTTCAAATAGGTTATTTTATTAACTTACCATCTAATTATTCAACATTGTTATGTCAATTTAATTAATTAGTGTCATGAGACTCTTATTTGACACATTGTGTAATTAGTATTTACTGTACATATCGACCAATATTACACAGCTATTAGTAGTATTAACAAGAAGTGCTACTTTTTCCAACACTTTTCTCCAAAAATTGGTTCTCAAATGATGTGTCCCTTGTCTCATGAGATTTATTATTTTGAAAAATATATAAACAACTTATGAGATAATAACATATCATTTGAGAATCAACTTTTAAATAAAAGCGTTGAGAAATGTAGCATTTCTCCGTGATTAATAGGTCATTTCTTTCCTTCGTGGTCTTGATCCTTGAAGACTAGTAGGCCGTGGTAGGCTGGTGGCCCAAGAGCAATTACTGTTAAGAAAGTCCTGCGAAAATAATAACTACCAGGCTTCAGCCCAGGACAACTCTTCCAGCCCATGTATCCAAATAGGCCCGTTTACCATTTCTTCATTTGAAAGATGATGACCAATGCATAACCCCAACCCGAAATGAAATAGAAGGGTGCAGTGTAAGCCCACTCCAGTAAGCATTTGTGGATACTGGAAAATATTTAGCAAAAGATATATATATTTAAATAGAGTTGATTTTTTTTTTAATTTAGTATATTAAATTGATATGTATAGTAATAGTCAATTATATTTTTAAATGTTTTAATCATGTTGATTTAATATAATAATTTAAAAAATTAAATTCTTCGAAGTGTAAAGAAATTTTTTATCACATACCTATCAATTTAATATATTTGTGTTTCCCCACGCTTTCCAAACCTTTTTCTAGACAAATCAAATTTGACATTTTTGTTAAGACTAATGCTACTTTTTGTTGGGACGGAATTATAATTTTTTATTTAAAATGATCAAAGTATGAGTGAAGAGTTAAACTTATTTTTAAACAAAAGGTCAAACTTATATATATATATATATTCAACTTTATTAACAAAAATTAAAATCCAAGGGGGCCATGCCCGGGTCGATTAATAGTTATGTTACCGACTCTTCGGATCATACTTATCTTATATCGACTAATATTATATATTTTAAGTGAATTTTCACGTTAATTGTCTAAAATATGTGTTGAATTAGTGGAAAGATAAACATTACTCATTTGGCCGTTAGTGGTGGTATTAGAAGCCTCGTGGCCGTATCTCCATCATGTCCATGATAGCTAAAAAGAGCGCCAGCGTGTTTCCTCTTCACACCAGTAATCGGTCGGCGTAGCCTGTAGGAGCCTTGGTGGTTTCCTTATTCATCGCAAACACCATTTATGCTCATGAAACGTGTCGTCATTTGGGTTTAAAAACGTTGACCCACGCTTAGAAAGGTTACTGATACGACGGTTCTGTTGACGGGCATTTAAATTTGTCAGAAATATGAATCTAGCCCTCAGGTTTCTCGAGACGAACGAATGCCATCAAAAAATGTTTTCTTCGCCTACAAATTCTAACATTGGATTCATATTTGCTTAAAATTTGATGATGCAAAGAAGATAGATGTAACGGGACATGGACTAATAAAGTGTTACAAACTCTTCAAATTAAATTCCTGGCATCTTCATCATAATCATGTTATACTGTGTTTCGATCTCAAAGAATAGCGTTAATTATGTTTGCGCTATTATTTTAAAATGACTAGTTAATATAGAATTTTACATCCATAATTATTTTTATAAATTACATACTTTATATGTGTTTTTTCTTATCTTCTCAATATGAAATCGAAGTGTTACAATTGATACATCCATAAAAAAATATTCTTATTATGGTATTATTTTATTTTATGATTGGTTTACTTTTTCTTTTTCTTTTTATAAGTTGGTTCAAATATGTTTCTTCTATGGAACAATGAATAAATAGAGAATTAAGATAATGATTACCCCCATTGTATAGGAAAAAAATAAATAAATAAAATTGTTATGATCTTAGTGTCTCACATTGGTTAAGTCTAATATTGACCATGTGTATATAAGCTCTTTGACACCCTTTCCTTGTAAGCCGATTTTTAAGGGTAAGTTATACTCAATATTTGTAATATTTAGTATTAGATCTAGCTATCATGTCGAGGGGTTCGAGTTACGAAAGAGGTGACCTATGGACTATATTAAAATAGTGATAGGTGAGTGGAGCCGCCAAAAGAGAAATACCTGCCATCATGTTAGTGTCGATAGAGTAGGCCGCCGTAGACGTTGGCCACTGAAGCGTGGTGGTATATTACGATCCTAGTGTCCTACATTAGTTAAGTATAATATTGATCATGTGTATATCAGCTTTTGGACACCCTTCCTTTCTAAGCTAGTTTCTAAGAGTGAGTTTTATCAATGATTTGTAACAAAAATCATTCTATAAAACAAAGTTTTTTTTTCTTAATTGGGTTGGAAAGTTTTTTATTAACTGACAAGATTTTTTCAACCCAATTTAGAACCATAGCTGTGATGCATCCATGTTTATCCAAAATAAACACCTAACCTACTTGCTTTTGTTAGTATACTGTTAACCAAAAATTAGAAAATATATGAGGTTGGCTGTTGGCAAGCTTAAGTCCGAGCAAATATTTCCAATTTCAGTAGGGTTGAAAATTATATTTTTATTTTATTATTATTACATAATTATAATGTAGTAATCTCAATCGATCATTAATAAGTCAATTATAAAAAAATAAATTTATATGCTAATTAAAGTAATCACGCATAATAAAACGAAATTATTAGTTTGAATCTCTTCACCCCATTTCTGAGGGGAACATGTTAAAAAAAAACAAAAAAAAAAAGAGCGCAACATCAACATTTGTAAAATCATTATAATTATCAGATGTAGATACAGTTCAAGATCAGGGGCAGTCAGAAAGGGTTCTCCTAATCACATACGTCAGCCATTTGGCCACCTCGACTGTGCTTTTCATTTCAGCAGCTCCTTAATTCCCATTCCCCCTCCGCAGCTACAGCGAACAGAGATAGACAAAACCACCAAAAGTCCGAACAGCCGGAGGTTGCCTAGCTAGAGAGACCGAGATGTGGCGGTGCGTTTCCCGAGGACTTCGTGTCCCTTCTTCCAGGAGATCGCTCTCCAATGACTCTCTCAGATCTCACATTTCACGCTTTTTCTCCTCTGATTCGGTGCGATATCTCTGTCTCACCTTGAATGGTTACATCTTAGGGTTAATGCGTTTCTCGATATTTTGGTCTCCTAGCTTTTTGGAATATGTGAGCGAAGGTTTACATTCTTTATCTGATTGATTTTCTTTTCTCACGGATAATTTTGGAATTTGTCTGGATTCTGAACGGTATTTGTGCTTCTTTCTGTGATCGACGTCCTTTTACTTGATTTTGATCTCTCTCTGAGATTATTATTGTTATTTTTAAATAAAAAATTTCCGACCGATTGGTTGCCGAGAACTTGGAGGAAAATCAGAGAATATGAGCTTACGCGTCTTAGATTTTCTACTGTTTGGAGTTCCATGCAGCATTAATATTCACTATCTGATGTAGTTGATTTTTTTCTTTTTGAATTATTTTTATTTGATTCCTCTCCTATGCTTAAAGCATAAGCTACCGCGAGTGTTTTATTTGAATTTAGTCTATGAATTTTCAAATTTCTAGTTCTTGCAAATTGCAATATTCTATTGGCTCATCTCCTTTCTTGTTATCAATGTGCATACATTTACGTTTTCATGCCTTTTGATTGCAAGAGTTGGCTTTTGCTTCTGGCAGACTGCAGGAGGCTCCTCGTACACTGTGGTTGATCATACATACGACGCCGTTGTTGTAGGAGCTGGTGGTGCTGGCCTAAGAGCAGCCATAGGGCTTTCAGAGCATGGATTCAATACAGCCTGCATTACAAAGCTCTTCCCTACTCGTTCGCACACTGTTGCTGCTCAGGTATGAGATATTAGAATTAAGATTTGTTTATGCAGTACTACACTGGTAATTTGCTGTGTCTTTGCTTTATATATGATTTTGGATATGTGTATGTTATTATGGGTATAGTGGTTGTAGGATAAGATGGTCATTGAAATTTGTGCACTGGGAGGTTGTTTGCATTGTTTAGTCAAATTTGGTCACTGGCATTTCTTAGCAATATGATCATGGCTCTCTGTTTTGAATAACTCGTTGATAATTCTAAGTTCTTACTTGAAGTTAAAATTAAGCCAGTATGTAGCCTCTATTGGTCAACCTAAAGCCATCTTAACGATTTTACTTTCACAGAGATTTTTTATATTAATAATTGGAAGTACGGAGTGTTTAGTTTTCGGTTGATCTTATGCATTGAATTCTGAAAAGCTGAATGATAAGTAGTGTGTCAATATAATTTATCTGGGCCATTACATTTGAATTATTTGGCTTCCTTACACCATATCTGGAGCATTCTAGAATGACAATTATGAATTCTGTGTTTTACATAGATCAATCAAGGCTATTGTTTATTTCTTCACCATTTGCACATTCATAATTTCATCCTGTCTCCACATCAATTATCCAAGTTGGGCTTTCTGCCTTTTTCACCAAACGTATACTCTGCATGTCTCTTCATTAACTTAATGTCTCTATTTAAGTGTAGCTGTTAATGTATTGGATCCTTTGCTTAACTGTCATACTTGAAATCTGTATAGGGCGGTATAAATGCTGCACTGGGAAACATGACTGAAGATGACTGGAGGTGGCACATGTATGACACAGTCAAGGGAAGTGATTGGCTTGGTACGTTCCTTGTTAAACAGACAAATCTGTCATTTTATTTACAGCACTCTTACGTAGTGTACGGATTGGGTGCTTGTATAAAACAAACTATTGTCTTATGGGATAAAAATCTTCTCGTGTTTGGCTTCTTCCACATTTGGTTTAGAGTGCTTTGACGTAGTGGGCACATTATACAGTCATATGTCTTCCCAGAGCAATGCCCTGTATTTTTCTGCTATGTACTATAGTGGTTGCTCCATGTAATGGTGTGTTTTCCTTGAACAGAACCAATTTGAAATGTTTTTGTAAGGGAACCATATGGCTTGTTCTGAATGGTTGAGTTCACGAGCCTCCTGCACTGTCACATCCATTGCTAGAATTCTTATCTAGGTTTTTAGGTCTGTTTGTTCTTGTTATTCTTAACATGCAAAGGGATTGCGTTTCATATAGGTGATCAGGATGCCATTCAATATATGTGTAGGGAGGCACCAAAAGCTGTGATTGAGCTTGAGAATTATGGATTGCCATTTTCTCGAACTGAAGATGGAAGAATATATCAGCGTGCATTTGGTGGTCAAAGCCTTA
This sequence comes from Carpinus fangiana, assembly GCA_006937295.1. Taxonomy (NCBI): domain Eukaryota; kingdom Viridiplantae; phylum Streptophyta; class Magnoliopsida; order Fagales; family Betulaceae; genus Carpinus; species Carpinus fangiana. The sequence continues at coordinate 59,224,334 of CM017321.1, forward strand.
ATTTTGGAAAAGGTATGATGATTCTTCCATCCATGTTTGGAGTTTAAACTTCTTTCTCATGATTGCATTTTAAGTTGTCTGATTTTTCCTTCTTTTGTTTTTCTATTATTATAGGTGGACAGGCATATCGCTGTGCATGTGCTGCTGACCGAACTGGACATGCTTTGTTGCATACTCTCTATGGCCAGGCTATGAAACATAGTACTCAATTTTTTGTGGAATATTTTGCCTTGGATCTATTAATGAACAGTGACGGTAAGTTATTGCATGATAACTGTGGATTTGCTTTTCCCTGGAACTGGTTGATAATGCAGTATTATTATCTTAGTTTATATTTTTCCTTGTAATATCTTCATGTTTTGTTGGTTTCATAATTGTTGCCAGTGTTCCATTCCTTGTAGCTGCGTCAAATTACAAGCCTCATTCCTACAATCACAATATACATATATATATATATCTGGTCTTGTAACAAATCCATGCTCTCCACAATAGGTTTCTCAAGTCAATATGTCCTAGCTTAGAGAATATTGGTCAAGGGGTTCTTTGATATTGCCTGAGGCTGACTTTGATCAGTACTTTGTTTAATCTTTGCATGTAAGTGCTTTTTAGATGTCGTCTTTGTCTTTGCCTAGTGTAAACTTTTTAGGAGTTACCCTTTTGTTTTGGGCAATGTTGTAACAAACCAGGAAAAGAGCTAATCACATCTGCACTATCATTTCAAAATGACTAGTCAAGTTGCAATTAAAGCTCCCTATAATTACTTATAGAGCTTGGCCCTTATAAGGAGCAAATGTGGGATAAACACCCTTAACACCTGTTATAATCTACCCACTCAATATGGGCAATTCATCATTCCTATGTGGGTCTAACTTTCTAGGGTGTCACGATCTCTATCACTCAAATACCTGAATACCTTATGTCCTTGTCAATGCCCACACTATATTGTGTCTCAATGCCCCATGGTGTTACTATGTTGCGTTGATACTATTTGTAATTATCCAGGAAAAGTGCTAGCTATATTTGTGTTACCACTCCAAAATGACTAGTCAAATTGTAATTGGAGCTTCCTAGAATTACTTATAACGCCCATTCTCACCTAGTAAGGAACTAATGTGGGACTTAGCACCCATAACACCTATTATAATCCACTCATTCAATGTATAGACAATTCATCTTCCCAATATGGGACTAAATCTTTTAGGGTGACACAAATGCACTCATAGAAACCCGAATAAAGAGAAAGTTTGTTGATTTTATGGGAAGCTTTTGTGATTGGTTTCTGTTGGACATTCAGGTAGCTGCCAAGGAGTAATTGCATTGAATATGGAGGATGGGACATTACATCGATTCCACTCTGCTTCTACGATTCTGGCTACAGGGGTACTATGATTGTTACTTTTTTTCTTTCCTTGCTGGGGAGTTGTTAATGAAATTCATCTGATGTTAGTTAAACAAAGATGTCCACATACATTGTGTTTATCAGGGTTATGGTAGAGCGTACTTTTCTGCAACCTCAGCTCATACATGTACTGGAGATGGCAATGCCATGGTTGCACGTGCTGGGCTCCCGCTCGAGGTTTGTTTTGTTGCTTCTCAATCTTGAAGTTCTATGTTGACTTGCCTTGTTATCTTATTATTAATTTTTATTTATATTTCCTTTCCTGATATATCCCTCCTACAGGATTTAGAGTTTGTGCAGTTTCACCCAACAGGTATATATGGTGCCGGTTGCCTCATCACTGAAGGTTGGTACTTATTGAGATTTTGTGGAAATCCACTGCTTTTGTTTGCATACCCAATGTAGTTTTCTTCTCCTTATGATTTTAACTGTGGTAATCTTGTGTTATTTTAAGCAAATGTTTTTGTCATTTTTATTGCGACTTGTAGGATCCCGTGGTGAAGGTGGTATTCTTAGGAACAGTGAAGGAGAGCGATTCATGGAACGATATGCCCCTACTGCAAAAGATCTTGCATCAAGAGATGTCGTTTCGAGATCTATGACTATGGAAATTCGGGAGGGTCGTGGCGTAGGTATGACATGCTCGAATTGTCTTTTTCATCCCAGTTGCCTTGTTTTGTCCAGTAATAAAAATAAAAAACGTAGGTCTTACAGGTCTTGGATGGTTGATTTATGCAAAAAATTTACGCAAAATAATTATTTATGGTCATTGTTCCATGAAATCAATGATTAATAACTACACTTGATAACTATACTTGTTGGATATATATACATCCAGTAATTAAAATAAAAAAAAAACGTAGGTCTTACAGGTCTTGGATGGTTGATTTATGCAAAAAATTTACACAAAGTAATTATTTCTGGTCATTGTTCCATGAAATCAATGATTAATAACTACACTTGATAACTATACTTGTTGGATATATATACATGCTGATCATGTGTGTGTATGTTCTTGTGGTAAGTACCAGCTCGGTTGTGAAATTTCTATACCTTGTTTTGTGTTTCCTTCTAACTGATCTCTAATTTTCCACAGGACCTTTGAAGGACCATATCTATCTCCACTTGAATCACTTACCCCCCGAAGTATTACAGGAGAGACTTCCTGGTATCTCTGAAACTGCTGCCATATTTGCTGGTGTCGATGTTACAAAGGAGCCCATTCCTGTTTTACCTACTGTGCACTATAACATGGGTGGAATTCCCACTAATTACCATGGCGAGGTATGATTTAAATCAAGTCACATAAAGTAGGCCCAATGAAATTAATTTTTATATTCTATAAATTGATACTTGTACTTGATAAATCAATTCTTATAATATTTAATGATATTTTTTGATTACTTATAAAAAAAAGTTTAATATGTTCTTCAACTAACTCAGGCCTATGATTTATAATTCATATCATGTAAAAGTCAATGACTAATAATATTTGCTGAGGTTTTGATACTCAATATTAAGTTAATTCTCAATTTAAGGAACAGAAGTGCCGGTTGTCTAGATAAGCTAGAAGTTCAATTGAAAAGGATGAAGCCCCAGTACATGGTTTGTATATGGGAAATTAACACCTACAATGATTGCATCAATAGAACCTTTGAAGGATAATGAAGAGTTTAGAAATCGGATAAACTGGATTCCAAGAGAAGACTGCCAGCTTAAGATCTTATATTAGGATCTTGCCCCTTTAAAGCTGTGGTATTTCCTTATCACAAAGGCACCACATCAAAGATAAAGGCAGTATCCTGCTAATTTCCACTTTACTTTGCTTACTAGCCCTCTCTGACTGTCCATTTAGGCAGTCACTAATATGGGCATAACCCTGGCAACAAACAAAATAAATGCTGGGGTATTAAAATATGCAAGGCTCAAATCTTTTTCACTTTCTCCTTTACATTTCATTGCTTCTAAATGATAAATAAAGTACATATAGATCTAGTGGTTTAAGACTTCAATTTTGCTTCTTAAAGCCAGTTGTTAAGATACTGTTATCTCTATTCTTTGATGATATTTATGTTTCCACCTCAATTATAAATGATCAGAGAGCCAATTGGTAGTTCCTCTGCAAATCTGCTTGTTTCTTATCAGTATGCCTTTTGTTCCTCAGGTAGTTACCATTAACGGTGATGATCCAGATGCAGTGGTTCCTGGATTAATGGCTGCTGGTGAGGCAGCTTGTGCGTCAGTTCATGGTGCCAATAGACTTGGTGCAAATTCCCTTCTTGACATTGTTGTTTTTGGACGAGCATGTGCAAATAGAGTTGCAGAGATTCACAGACCAGGCAAGTTTGTTGAGGTTAGGAGAGACTCCATTATGAAATATGTTTGGGAAACTAAAGATGACTCATTTAAAATTGTGTAGGGGAGAAACAAAAACCTTTGGAGAAGGATGCTGGTGAGAAGACTATTGCATGGCTGGACAAAATAAGGAATTCAAATGGCTCAATACTAACTTCACAAATTCGGTTGAATATGCAACGAGTAATGCAAAGTAATGCTGCTGTGTTCCGTACACAGGAAACTTTAGAAGAAGGTACATTTTGCAAGTTTTGGTTTCCTATTTTTTCTGTTTTTCTGCTTCTATTTCATAGAGTAACCATTTTACTTCAACTTGAAGTTAAGACTTACAACTCAATCCATAAAAAAGACTCTGTTTTCCTTTTAGAAATCCTTACATGGGTTGGAAACCAATACTACTGTTAAACCGTTTAATCAGCCCTATTAATGAGCCTCTTTACCATCTTCTTGCTATGATGCTTCCGCAGGTTGTCAATTGATTGACAAGACATGGGAGAGTTTTCATGATGTTAAATTGAAGGATCGGAGTTTGATATGGTAAGCTTTTGGGATAAGGATCTTGATGATCAATATTTTTTACATGAATTCATTTATTTTTACTCTCAGCTGAATTTCTATAATGTTTTGACAGGAACTCAGACTTGATAGAGACTATAGAGTTGGAAAACCTTTTGATAAATGCTTGTATCACGATGCATTCTGCTGAAGCCAGGAAAGAGAGCAGAGGAGCACATGCTCGTGAAGATTTTACGGTTAGTCTTGTTTCTTTTGAAGTTAATGCTTTCCCTTTCATTTTACTTTTCTGTATAAAGAATTAAGTTTCTCTGGTTGTGCAGAAAAGAGATGATGAGAACTGGATGAAACACACAGTGGGGTAAGTTATCCTCCTAGAAGAATGGTTTTGAGTTGAAATCAAGGATATACATTGCCATTGTCGTAGCAGATTTGATTTGGAGAGCTTTTTGTCTGGTTTGTTGTTAATGTTTGGGGGGGGGGGGGGGGTTTAAAATCCCACCTTTTGGCTATCTAGAACGTTATTCCTGCATTTCTTTTGTGAGTCTCCATTTGGAAATAAACAAACTTTGCCTTTTTGAAGATTGCGAGTCCAACATGCTTTGTTTAAAATCCTCATTTTTTAGATCTCTTGGATTGGGCTGTAGTTTTTATTCCCAATTCTTGTCTTCGTGTTTGTTAGATCCTTTATAGATTTTTGACCCCTGTAGAGTGATTCTCTCTCTTTCATTACTTATCAAAAAAAAAAAAAAAAAAAGAGTGATTCTCTCTTTTGAATACTTTTCATATACAAGGGTTTTGCCTTTTTCTTTCAATAAATTATTATTCACCAGAAAAATCCCACCTTTTGGCCTACTTTTTATCTCCCAAAGTTGGGACGATCAAAACAGGAAAGAAGAATGCCCTAATTAAACTTTTTGCAGCACACTAAGTGCCCTCTATATGAGTTGATGGAAGAGTATGGTCCGATGACAGAACAATCACCTAACAATCAAATAGGGGGAGAGAACCTGGATGGATTCAATAAATTAAGATGTGAAGTTCAATTAATGTTAATTGATGTTAATGAGGTAGGGTCGGCCTTTGCCATAGCAGAAAATGGTGTTGGTTTAATCTGAAGAATGTGCATATCTTGGATGAACAAGCTTAGTTTGTTGGAGCCAACTGAAATGGCATCCAAAAGTTGGAGAAGGCAGCTTCTCCAATTTTTTGAAGTTGTGAACGGTAACCGTATATATTTTTCATATTTTGTGGTGTTGAAAATAATCCTGTCCAAACTAACTTAACTTATTGTTAGTCCTGATCATGTGTTTAAGCCCAGGCTTTTCTTATATCAGTAATATCGGTGCAAGAAATTTATTTGTGTTAATTACTCCTAGTTGTGTTATACATGATTTATTATATTATTATGTGCGTCTTGATCTTTATACATCTTTACTATAACCAGTTGAAAGATCAAACAGTTGTTCTACAACTGCTAGGAAAACGACCTGAAAACATCACTGAAAAGTAAAAAAACAGACCATGATCACCCTAACTTTATGAAAAGCCAAACAAAGAATGGGTTCTTCATCACTTGGTTTCATCAACAATTCCAATTCAAGTTAATTGTTAATGTTGTTATTACTACTACTACTATCATTATGATGATAATTTGTAATTGTTTATTCTGATTCAAAAAAAATTTAACCGAGTTCTGTTCATTTTGGTTTGCAGATTTTGGGAGAATGAGAAGGTCCGGCTAGATTACAGGCCAGTTCACTTGAACACCTTAGACGATGAGATTGAGTCATTCCCACCTAAAGCTCGTGTATATTGATACATTCGCTCGAAAAATCTGCGAGGTGGCATTATATGGATGTTTCTCTACTAGCTTGCAATAACTCCCCCAAGATAAAATGGATGCAATAAATGGTTGTAGGTACAGCATTTTGACACTAATTATTGCACTATCAGTGTTAACTTGCTATGATCCATTCAATTAAAGTTGGTTTGTATTTGCAAAAGTGCATGATGGTTTAATAATTGGTTGTATGCTTTGAAGAGCACGCAGAATTCATAGATATGACAAGGAGGGGCAGAACTTTCTGTTTTCGCTGAGAGCCTACAACATGAAAATGCTATTTGAACTTGAAGTGACTTCTTGGACTTGGGAGCAAGAAATAATTATCTCTATAAATTGTGATTGATATTAATAACTCCATGTTATTCCCATTAACTGGTGGTTTGGCTCCGTCATTGCATGATAGAATGCAGTTGTTTTGGTTTGTGCGTGTGTGCGTTTTGGTTGCTGCTTCTTTCACTGCCTAGTGACATGCTCTGATATCAGGAACATAAAGTTACTGTTGGTCACATGATGTTGGCTTCATTCTTAGGTGGGTGGTGTTTATGTTTTGAATTTCACAGAAAGATGCCTTCTAAAATGTCTATAGCGCTATTTGCAGGTTCAAGAGGTAAGTCTATTTCAGAAATTATAGTGAATGGTTGGGAAATTATGATACAAGGTATAATATATTTAAAGTGAAACGGAGAGGTTTCATTTCGTATTCTATAATTTGTTTTGTTACATATAACGTTGTATATTGTGCCATGTTATTTAAATTTTTTAAATAACTTGACAACAAATTCACTATTAGATTATAGAACATAGGTTATCTTTCATGAGTGGCAACATTTGAACACCAGATGAGATTTAGTAAATGCCAAAAACTTCATGATCCTCACACCGAGGGGAGACATCCTCCTACCCAACAAGAGGAATCAACAGGAATTTCTCCTGATTCTCTTAATGATGATTTAAATAACTATTACTTTTGAGTGGTCAAGATTCAACAAATTGACTTGACCTCTAATGCATTTGAGGAAATATAATTATAGTATATCGGTCCTCTCTCCCTCTCTCTCGATCTTTGTTTTGGTGATTGATTTAGAGTGGTAGACTGGTAGTGCACCATTTTGTTGGGTATTTTAAACTACTGGGGATAAAACATGGAGGAGTGCCGCGTGTGAGGTTTAGGTAGTATTGAGATATGTATATAAGATTATACATACTAATTTTAACTTAATTTATTTAATTAAACGTGTCAAATCTTTCAGTCATAACTTGTTAATTTTGTATTGAATTAACAAGTTATATAAAAAATTATCAAACCCAATTAAAGTTAAAAATGCACTTAAAATATAATAAATAAACGGAACCAATCAAGTATGGCAAAACACTTGAATGATTTATTGGTTAATAATAATAATAATTTTTTTTTTTTTAAAAAAAAAAAAGGTTAATCCAGAAGATCAGTCCCTAATATTAACAAAATCACAAACATCACCATCATGGGACAGACAAAGATCAATCATCTATGCCAAGTGGGCGTATATATTATTTGAAAACATTATGTTATATGATTTAAATGTTGATTATTGTCATGATGACTAATTAGTAGTATTTCTTTTGTGTAAAATATGTTGAAATGGTAGAGGAAAGTCATGAGTAGCTTATTCAATTTGTCAAATGCATAGTGTCCCCCACTACCTTGTACCAACGTCTTTCTCTATCTCCAGTCCAATTAAAAGCCACTAGTGTCGGACTCGCCTTCTTGTTTCAAATAAAGCAGTCTTTGGATGAGGCCACCACTTCATTGCAAGTTTGACTGAAGAAACACCAAGCGTCATGATTTACAAAAGAACGTTATGAATAACTACTTAACATTTGTTTTATCTTACAATATATTATGACTATTAAAAAAGTTTGAAAGTTCTGTCATTGCGAAACGGCGATTGGAATACAATAGAAATACACAGCAAATTGCTCACAAAATAAATAAATAAAGAAATATACAGCAAGTTGAACATCTTCTACTTCCCGTAGTAGTTATACTGAATCACTGATTAAAACACGTATTTTCCTTTTTAAAAAAAAAAAATCTTATTTTATTTAATACAAACATCTTATTTTTATTTACTCTTAAATCTCTTTTCCAATCTGTAATGCTTTGAAAGTTCGTTTGTAGACTAGTCTACGGTAGAGCCATTGGTCAGCTTCTATAAGTGGAAAAATGGCAGATGAAAACAACTCGAAGAAAGCTACATTGGAAACAACAAAAAAGATATGGAGAACTAAACATCACTACTTTTTCCTCGCAATTTCTTATAAATGTAAAAGAAAACCTAGCTATAACACAAATTATTTTAACTAAAATAAAAGTAAAGTGTGAAGTCAAAGTTTTGAATATATGATATCGGGTCAAATATCATATTAAATTATTTTTTATTATTAAAAAACAAATTAAATTTGCAGCAAATAATAAATTTAATTATTTACTATTATATTTAATATTTAATAAAAATAAGTTCCAGGACCACGTTTGATCACTAGAAACACTATACATATAGAAGAAGAATGACAAAAATAAATAAATAAATAAATGAATAAAAAGTCAGTAGGTGAACTAGAAACATCTCAAGGAAGTAGTAAATCAGAAAACACTAATAAACTATGATTCTCTGAATGGATAGTCTTTGGGAGATTACACGACTAATGGTCATCCTCGACGCTGCTTTCATTTTCAACTCCATTTCATTATTCGTGTACGTGATTTCAGGTGGACAACTCTTTCTTGGATACACTTATTATTATTGGCCCTAAATCACATTGTTGATAGATGACATATGAGCTGCTCATGAAATTTTAACATGTTGAGCTGGATAATCTTAAATAAATATTATTGTTGTTACCGTGTACAATAATTATGAACAATATATAAAATCAAAAAAAAAGAGAGTCGAGGTTTGACAATGTGCCTACGTCTATAGAGAGGTGGCTGCATTTTTCGCTTAAAGATTCAAGATTACATCATAATATATATATATAAGAAAAACCCTAAACCTTACCTGTATAGACGTATTAGGGTTAACCTTTTTTTTTTTTTTCTTCTATCAATTCAATTTGAAGAAAAACTTTATCCAATAATTTTTTACTTAATGATTCCCGCTCCGTGAATGTAGCATCCATTCCCGTCTATTTGACCTTATACCAGGAGTAGTGATAAACATACAACTGGCGTGCATAAATATACAACTGGCGTGCATAAATAGTAGCACGCCAGTTGTTACGAATAATATTATTTAATATTAAAAAAATATAATGAACAGTAATTTATGAAAAAAAATTAATATTATTCCGTACAACCGGCGTGCTACTGTTTATACACGCTGGTTATATGTTTATCACTACTCTTCTACCGGTGTTAATATAAGCCACTAACTCTAAAAATTATCAACAAAATAAATATCCTAAATATTGCAGATCCATTTATATCAAGTTTGGCAAATAGTTGCAGCAAGAGTGAACCATAGTTTAGGTGCATGAGGGGAGTCAAAACTCTTTAAAAATAAATAAATAAATAAAAGGACTTTTTAAAATTTTGAGAGCTACTGTATGCCCCAAAACCGAAGGGTGGTTCGCCCATGGTTTCCCGGTATATGAATTAATGTATGGTAAGGTAAAGGCCCTTTGCCTGTTTTTGTTTGTTTGTTTGAATTGTATCCCTTGAGCTGGAAGACTTAACTCCCTAAGGCTTGTTTAGAATGGGGCGGAGAGCTAGATGCCACCACTAATGCCTCTCGTGTGGCTTGACTAAATTGAATTATTTTGCGGTAGGAGGAATACGATTAGGGACAAGTTTTCAAGAATTATTTTATGGTCAACCCAATTTTATGGCTATATCCTAAATAGAGTAGTTTCTATCTACTTCTATCAACTTTATAGTCCTTGAGAGCTTTTGGAGGCACTAATTCTTGCTTAGCAAACGAACCCAATAGCTTAGGGGGAAAAAAATTGGAGGGGGGGGTAGCCAACAAAAAAATTAATAATAATAGCATATGCTTTCACATTACTTTTTAAAAGTTGAATTATAAGAATGCGTATAATCGAGTTTATAAGAAATTTTCAGACATATTTCTGCCCTACTCAAATAAAGCCTTTGGTGATATTAATGTATAAGATAATTAGCATAATTTAACACCTTGAAACGTCCCTTGTTTTATTTTAATGAGCTTACGAAGATTCCATGAAATCACACGCATTCCTTTTATTTTACCCTCTACACTCCATGGCCTTAGGCCCTTAGCATCTTACTAGGATTGAACTATTTCAATAACAACAAAATTATTGAGTAAAGTTTTTCTTCAAATTGAATTGATAGAAAAAAAAAAAAAATTAACTCAATTTATCAAACTAACATATATTCTTAAACTTAAAATAAGTAATTTTCATCGGTATTTTTAATACAATTACTAGAGCGTAAAAATGCACATGAGAATCATATATTCTAAAGACAACTTTCAATTTAATAGGTTGAATTAATACAATTTATTAAACTAATATATGTTTTATCATTTCTATTAGGATTAATAGGGTACGATTTTTTTTTTTTTTTCCAACTTATTTAGAGCCAAACTTTAGCCCAGGGGATAAGACTGGGATTCATGGGTTTTGGGAAACTGAAAATTTGGAAACTTGGTAAAGAAGTATGAAAAGAAAAGAGAGAAAAAGTAGGAAAAGGGGTGCATTAGTGGGCCTTTAGGAATTAGGAGATAAGCTAGCAATGAATTGCTTTGATTTCTTGTCTAATCATCCAAACAGAGACGGCGGATAAAGACGTCTAGTTTTTAATTTATCTGTTTAACGAGTAAACACTTGTATTAATTAGAGCCAGAGGACCCTCCTTTTACTTTACAGCTTTTAAAGAATAAAAATGCTATTTAGTATTTTAAAGTGTCTATTTTTTAGTATTTTTATCTATCTACGTGGCACATTTATATTCACTTATTTCCTTAAAAAATTAAAAACAAAATAACAAAGACAATGTTAGGAAATGAATATTTGAAAAAGTCTAGTAGTATTTTTCTTAAAAGAAGGTAAATCAGTGTCCGGATCAAGTATCAATTGTATATTAGTAATTTATTGTCTAAATAATGTAAGAAAATGTTTGGGGTAGTATAAATTTTACTATATTATTCAAAGCAGTTGAAAGGGTGGTTGAATCACCTCCTTTTATTTATTATTTTTTTTTTTTGGCCTTTTTTCTATTCTTTTGTTTTGGTTTTTAATTTTTTATTCTTAATGACATCTCTCATAACATTATTTGTGTTTTTTCATAAAATTTTTTATTTATCCGATCAATTGATCTTATAGTTTCTCTATGTTATATCTTGTAGTAAATAAATTTTATTAATTATATAAGGTTATAAAAAAATAATATCTTTTTCGGTATCAACCAAATAACAGAAAATACTTTCTAAATTATTTTGAAAGTGTCTACAAAACAACAAAAAGTTGTTTGATAATATTTATATATATTTTTTTTGTTGTTGGAAAAGTCTTTTTGTGGACGAAAACGTAAACGTAAGAATAATTTTAATATTTTTTGAGTATTATGAACCAATATATATATATTAATTTGCTCTCAGAAGATTAGCGGGTTTAGTCTTATCCAAGTTCAAAGTAGGCAGGCATGGGCAGAACTACATGGCCCCTTGGGGGTCCCAGACCTCCCAAGGGGCCATGTAGTCCTCAAAAATTTAAAAATAATAAAAATATTTTTTTTCTAAATTAAAATTTTACCCTTAATTTTTTATTTTTTTTTTGAACGGGTAATTCTAGGCAGGTGAACTCATAACATTGGTAATTAAAGTGGGACATGGGTTACTACAAAATCATTTCTTATAGCTTCATTAGCGCGTTTAGCAATCACAGGACAAGACTACGCTTTGTGACAAATACAGTGGAGAAAGAACAAATAAATAATAATAAATAAAAAAAGAGCAAATAAATAAACACATAAAAACCAAATAAGTAAATAAAACCTCATCAGTCATCATATAGATGTTGCAAGTTGACTCAGGGTCTTCGATGTGGTCGACACCACCACCGAGCCGTGACACTGTGTAGTTGCTTTCGCCTGGCTGTTGTCTGCCCCGTCAAAATACCCTCCACCGTTGCTTTTTCAGTTGTTGCATTCCGGTTGGCCCAGAGATTAGAATACCAATGTGGACCCCACCGCTCTTCTTTTTTCCTCACTCGTCCTCGGCACCTGGGGCCCATGTGGTCCGACTGGGCCAACCAGCCGCCCAAAAAGAACGGACCCCAATTGGCAAAGGCCTCCACTTTACCATTTGACACTTCAGGCTAAGGCCGTTTTTAACCTTTCCGTTCTCTTTTGATCCCTACTTTCAACTTAATAATCATTATTTATTTATTTAGACTTGCTGCCAATCTAACACAGTGGAAAGGATAAAGATATTTTAATAAGGGTGAACACTTATTATCATATTATATTTATATTTTTTAAGTAAACAAATTAATAATTTTTTTCCTTAAAAAAAAAAAAAAATCACTATCTTAAACTATTATGTGTTTAAAATGTATGCATTTTAAAAAATACATGTCAAAATTATATACTAAGAAATTAGTATATTTTAGACATTTATCAGTTTAAACAAAATAAAATTTAAGAAGCAACCCAATATGTAGGGTTGTAAATTAATAGAGCTGCTTGTGAAAGCTCGGTTTGGATAACCTTAGCTCGGAATCAATGAATAGAGTCTAAAAACAAATTTAGGATTGTCGTTTATTAAACAAGTTAAACTCGTATTAACTTGGCTTGGCTCATATAAGTTTATATAACTTCATTATTATTATTATTGCAATGAAAACAAGTTAAGTATTTACAAAAAAAAAAAAGAAAAAAAAAATCTTTATAATATAGTATATATAGCATGAATTATAAATATATGTGTATTTGTGTATGTATGAGTGGATTTATGTGTTTGTATAAAAGTGTGTATGTAAGGGCATTCACAATGAAAGAGCTATTTTTTTTTTATGTAAAATAGCTCCTTAAAACTCAATTTATCTTGTTTAGCTAATAACTTTTTAAGGGTCTCTTACATCCGATTAGTTATATTTTTATCTATATCATTTAATTTTTATTTTTTTATTTATTATAATGATTGTATTTTTCTTAAATATCTTTTTTTAAAACTTTTGAGAAAAAAGTGAGGTTGAGAGAGAAATAATAGGAGAAAATTTTGGAAAAAATGAGATGTGAAAGAGAAATAGTATGAGAAAATTTTGAAAAAAGAGAAAACAGGTGAGAAACAATAAAAAAAACATAGGAAAAAATTTTTGGGAGAGATAGTGAGAGAAAAAAAAACGTGGGAAGAAAATTTAAGAAAATAGCTATTTGAATAGTTCCGTTAAATGTAACTTTTTTTTTTAGCTCATTTAATAAAATATCTACTATTCTACATTTTTTTTAGCTTCTCCAATGTAGAGGGTATTTTATCAATTTAAGGAGCTATTTTAGATAAAAGTGTCATTTATCTCTTCCATTGTGAATGCTCTAACATATGTATATATATACTATCAAATAATTATATGAATTCGAGATTGAAAATATTTTAGATTCAAGTTAATTTATCAAATTACTGAAATAATAAATCTTAACAAGAAATAAATAACTAATAATGAGTAAGAATTTACAAAATTAAAAATAAAATAATCACAACATTTATTTTATACAAATAAATAAATTAATAAAAATAATTTTGAAACTAAATAAATAGAGATCAAACAAATCATAATTCAATGATACGCAACTGTATATGATATTTTGCTAAGTTCAACGTATACGTGCCAAAAGAGGCTCAATTTTATTTGAAATAAAAAATATTCATTTAAATAAAAATATGTAAAAATTGAGATATTTTTATCCTCATATTTTTTTAAGAGAGTGATAATTATGTTTAATATTTTTGGCTAGATGAATATTTTTTATTCTAAATAAAATGAAATGATCCATTTCCAACAAAGAGGGGTTTACCATCTATTCTATTTCTACAGCGGAGAGAGCGCGTGAAATGATCACTCTTGTCTCCCGTCAACGGAAGCAACAGCGCAGTCTGTTGAAGAGCTACGGGGTCGATCGCCAAAATGGGCGGTGAGGATTTGGTTGCGCTTCCCGAAAGGATCACAGAATGACATCATGAAGACGGCGACACCGAAGCGCCGTATACCGACGTGTCAATGACCAAGATGTAGGGAGTGGGGTCCGCTACTCTTGTCAAGGTTCCCGAACAGAGCGGGAGAGGAAAGTGGTACACGTGGACGTTGATTACCTGGTGTTGTCCTATCGAGGAATAGAGGCCCCACTTGTCGTATGGGAGCCACGTCATGCATTGCCGCACAGCTAGCGAGATTCATAGAGCTCAGAAAGGGCGCTCTATGGGTAAGGGTCCTAGGGTTCTCATCATTTCTAGCCTTCCCTTTCTCCGTTTTTCTTTTCTAATGTGTAAAGGATTTGGAGCGGTTTGTAGAGCTACAGTACATCCAAAATCTCTGGCTCACTCTCGCTGTCTATAGCTTGAGCAGACCTAACTCTCAGATCCCGTTGTTTCTGGGCCTCCACTAGTGTATGTACTTTGTTTCTCTCTCTGCTTCTATGTCTCTTTTCTTTGACTATAAATCGCTCTGAATGCTCACCCAACACTTGTTCTCTTACTGATCTTTTCTGGGGTAATGTGAGTGCAGTTTTTTACCGGCGAGATTTGGCCGGAGAATGGCATATATGTGTGCGGACAGTGGGAACCTCATGGCGATAGCTCAGCAGGTCATCAAGCAGAAACAACAGCGAGAGGAACAGCAACAGCAACACCACCACCATCACCACCACCACCACCAGCAACAGCAACTCCTGGGCCTCAATCCCCTCTCGCTAAACCCATGGAACAACACTCACCACTCTTTGTCAGGTTCTCCGAATTCGGCTTTCGGCGGGCTAACTGGTACCGGGTTCGCTGACCCTTTTCAAGTCGGCGGTGGGGCAGATACCGGAGAGCCCGGGTTTCAGTTTCCGAACTTGGAGCACCACTCGACGACTGCGTTCAGGTTTTCTGATTTCGGTGGTGGAGCGGGTGGCGAGTTCGACTCAGACGAGTGGATGGAGAGCTTAATGGGTGGTGGGGATTCAACGGATAGTTCCAATCTGCCCTCCGGATACGACGCGTGGCACAGCAATGCTGATTTCGGACTCTACGGTGCCGATCCGTTTACCGCCTGCCCCAGTCGTGTTAGCGTTGCTTGTTGTCCACCGTCCGATCTCAACCGAGTTATCTTCACGGATACTCAGAAGAGTCCGCTTCAACCCGAGGTCCCCTCATGGACCCCACCTCCGCCACAAGCGCCGTCTCCTCCGGCCGCAATTAAGGACTCCAAGCCACCGAGCCCACAGAAGAACGACGTCGCTGGCGTCTCGTCTAGCTCATCACCGGAAATCGAATCTGCACCGCCACTGCTAAGAAAACTCCTCGACTGTGCTCGACTTGCGGAGTCCACGCCTGACCGTGCCGTAAAATCGCTGATTGGGCTCGGGAAATCGGTGTCAGAGCACGGAGATCCGATTGAGAGGGTGGCCTATCACTTCTCTCAGGCACTATACAGCAGACTATCCGTATCGGCGGAGAACAGCTCCACTGTGATTGAAGCAGAGACCACTTCCGAGGACTTCACGCTCACTTATAAAGCTCTTAATGATGCATGCCCGTACTCAAAATTTTCGCATTTAACAGCCAACCAAGCGATACTCGAAGCTACGGAGAGGGCAACCAAGATTCACATAGTGGATTTTGGCATCGTGCAAGGGGTTCAATGGGCCGCGCTTCTGCAAGCCCTGGCAACCCGGTCCACCGGTAAGCCTACTATGATTCGGATCTCGGGCATACCCGCCCCAGCGCTGGGGAAATCTCCGGCGGCGTCTCTGCTAGCCACCGGCAACCGGCTCCGCGAGTTCGCTAATATTCTCAGAATAAATTTCGAGTTTGAGCCCGTGCTGACTCCGATTCAGGAGCTCAACGAGGCGAGCTTCCGTGTCGACCCGGACGAGACGTTGGCCGTGAACTTCATGCTTCAACTGTACAATCTACTGGACGAAACTCCAGTCGCCGTTGAAACGGCTCTCCGGTTGGCCAAGTCGCTGAACCCAGAAATCGTTACTTTGGGCGAATACGAGGCGAGTTTAAACCGGGTCGGGTTTGTTCCCCGGTTCAAAAATGCGTTGAAGTACTTCTCGGCCGTATTCGAATCGCTGGAGCCCAACTTGACCCGAGACTCGCCCGAGAGGCTCCAAGTGGAAAGACTATTACTGGGTCGTCGAATCGCCGGTGTGATTGGACCGGAGGAACAGGGAACCAGCAGAGAGCGTATGGAGAACAAGGAGCAGTGGAGGGTTTTGATGGAAAGTTCCGGTTTCGAGCCCGTAGCCCTCAGCCATTACGCAGTGAGTCAGGCTGGGATCCTTTTGTGGAACTACAATTACAGTTCCTCATACTCTCTGATTGAATCTCCACCTGGGTTTTTCTCTCTGGCATGGAATGAAGTCCCTCTTCTTACTGTTTCTTCTTGGCGTTGACTGGTTTGGCCTCAAGCTTGGTAACAGTTTCCACCAGGTCTTTTTTTCTCCGATGTGGAACCATTTAGTGTCTATACGCCATTGACGATCAGCTTATTATGGAACTTAGTCATGCTTACTGAAATTACAGTTAGTATTCATTGCAATCTAGTAGCATTCAAATACTGCATTTCTACAACCTCTGAAGCTTTTTTGGGCCTGAACCCTGCTTGTTAAATTTGCAGTTTGTGCTTTAGTTTTTTTGACTTCATCATCCTTATATAATGTTGTTTATGCTTTTTTTTCTTTTTTGTTTGGTTTTATGTAACATGTTTGGGTCTTAGAATATGGCAAATTGTAAAAAAGGGAATTGCAAATCGAGGGGAAAAGGAAAAATGTTTCTTTTCCTTGGTGTCCGTGCTTTTGTATGTAAATTTAAATCCATGATGTGATTTTAGTTCAATTCCCATGTCCCTATTGGCGAAGATACTAGATTTTTTTGATCCGGGGATTGGCTCTCTCTCTCGTTGTATTTTTTTATTTTTATTTTTTACTTTGATTGGCTCTTGATTTGCCTCAATTGTATTTTTTTGAGAGTGATTAAGGCGTGTCATTATCTCTCAGGTTCTGTAAATAGTGCTTGAGGCTGTAATTTCATTAACTGGTTTTTGATAATGACTACTTATTCATTTGATTCTGTGATGAGAATAGAAGACTTTAGACCTCCAATAATATGAATTTGTTTGCTGCCAAACGATCTTTCCCCATATTGTCGCTTCTCAATCCTCTTCTTTGTTTTCCTCTGCCCTGCTATTATTTTTCTTCAGAGCTGTGTAAGGGCCCTCCTCCCTTCCCTCCCAATGGTCTTTTTCTTTTTCTTTCTCCATTCTATGGGCCAATTTTCCTCTCGAGTGTTTGCTTTTAAAGCTTTAATGCCTGTACCTTACATTCTTCCATTTATCTCTTGGGCACTCGATCTCTCTTGGCGTCCCACAGATAAATTTAGGGGTGGAGAAACCGGCCTCTTTGTTGTATCTATCTATAAATCTATGGGCCAAAGCATGACAAGGGAGGCAGTGGACTGCATGATATTTGCCGTTTTATAATCCGAGTGATGTGACCTCTCGTGGTCATTGTGAAATGCACGTTTGACTACTTACAAATTTGATTTGTAGAGGGTCCCATTTAACTAAGAATGCACTTTGTGACTTCTTTTAGGCTCGATTCCCATTTACTTTTGGTTTGTGTGTTTATTTGTATGTAGATCAAAGGATAAATTCTAATTTTTCTCTAAAACTCTTAACAATCTCACAAAACATATGCCATTTAAACTTTATTTCATGCTGTCACTATTTTATTTAGAAGATTATATTGGTTTTTTAAAAAATTATTAATTTAACTTATTGTTGAATTACAATGCTCAGCAATTAGATGGTCAAATCTTTAATCAAAGTGACTAGTTGTGTGAGAAGCTTTTTTTGGTGTTTTTTACTATAGGGGCTGGTCAAAATTACCTTTTGGTTAAGCCTAATGTGAGTGCTATAAGGGCTTAAGCACAAGTGTGTCCATTATTCCTTCGGTCTTTAAACTACACAAATCGATCCCAATAACCTCCAGGCTTTATAAACTTATCAAGATTTAGCTTCAAAACACTTTGAAAACTGTGCAACCAGAATAATTTGTTGTTTTATTGAGATCTCCAGCAAATTATTAATAGTTTCGGTAATAATTGCGAGATAGTTCATATAAAAGTTATATGCCCAAAAGAGTGGTTAAACAATCCATAAGTTATTTGGCTAATTAATGAATCTCATATAGACTCTCTTAACATCATTGCGACATTTTAGTTATCTCACCTTTTTTCAATTGACACGCTCAATGCAAATAGGTTTTAGTTGTCTCAATTTCTACTTCTTTTAAGTAGCGACATTACTTACTTACTCCTACCACGTTATCTCAATAACTCATTATAATATTCGACAAGACGTAATAAATAGTTGGGATGGAAGGCAAGGGAAGGAGTAGCACCTTTATCCGCATTACACCTAATCTAAATTTTCTCCAAATTGATATATGTTGCAAAACTGAGACCAAGATAGAGAGAGAGGAATGCCCCTTTGTTGGCTCTTCGAGACAAATGCACTCATAGGAACGGTGTTAATTTATGCTCAAATTATTGGCAATTTTAATATTAAATTATTGTAAATCCTAGTCCATAATAATTTGAAAAGGAGATGGACATTTTGGTTATTAACGAATCTCTCATATTTTGTATTTAATTGATCCAGGTGACGAGGTGCAACCATGCTGATAATAGCTATTTGAGTTGATTGGGATTTCTTGAAACTATTTGCTCAATCGTTAAGAATTTCGGACAATAAATGATATTGAGAGCCTTAAGTTTCAAGGTGTCCGATCAAGTCTATAGACAAATTAAAATATGAAACTCACATGCTCAAAATCTTCAAACTTTTAGGGTTTCTCTCTCATTTTCTATATGAATTTTCTATAAATTATTGAAATTGGAAGAAAAATCTTTGGGAAAACTTCACTAAAAACTTCCAAACTTTCACTTGTTTTAAATACATTCATAAACTTTAAAAACTCTCAATTTAGTCCCATAAACTTTCAATTGATCTCAATTTGGACCATTCCGTCAATTTTAGCAGTTAAAATATAAAAAAAAGACCAAAATATATCTGATTCATTTTTAAAAAAATAAAAAACGTTTTGAAAGTTAAAATTTTATACAAAAATCAATGGTATAAACGTCGTGTAATGTTTAAAATCCGACAAAAAATCTAAATTAAGAACAATTAGAACTTCAAAAAAAACTAAATTAAAATTTTTTAAAGTTTAATAAATATTTTAAGATGGGTAAAAGTTTCGGAATTTTCATTAAAATTTTCTCAAAATCTTTAGAGAATCTCAGTCCTGTTTGATTTCTTACCATGTACGGAGTACAGGGTGAGTAATGGAAATTGAAGGTGGCAGCCATGGACACAATCACGCAAAGTTGTTTTTATCCCCTGAAAATCTGAGTGGTGAAGGCAATTCTTTTTAATTTCTGTTGATGGGTGTCAATTGCACAAGGTACAAAATGATGAAGTTTTGTCTCGATCAGTAGATTTTCCATACGAAAGCATTTCGTGTTCAATGTTTTAAGGGACCCCGGTGTTCCTGGTTCAAGAATTGGACCAGGTTAAAAGCACAAGTATACGATGCTTAAAAGCCTGCCAATCCACTGCTCCGTTGCCCCCAATAAACTACACACATCTTTAAGTTTTTTCACAGCTCTTGAGTTAAATCAACGACAATTTAACCCGACTACGACTTGCCTCTGCGGATCTGTTTCCATCTTGTGTCGCAGCTCGAGAGCTTTGAGACTCTGACCACTCCAGTCGCCTCCGTATTTCAAACTGGGTAATCATAAAGGAGCGAATCGGGAAGCGCGCCCTGAATGGAGGCATGCGTAATTGTGTGACACCTGTGCCAGGTGATGTTATCAACGCTCTCCCTTCCAAAATGTGCTTGCTGACGTCATGGATGCAGCAACGGTCGGGTGGTCCCACCTTATTGAGATACTGAGGTTGGTACTGTTGGAGTTTAAATGACGTGCCACGCAACTGTCCTAGACTCACTGCGCTGCAGACTAGTGCCCTACCCACTACGCCTCTCAGTCGCCCCAGTCTCTCACCTACCCTATTTGCCTTTTTGAATTTGCCCGTTGAGTTTTAGATCCTGAGGAGGACGCTCCCATCATATCGCCATATCGGTATCAGATTCTGAATACAACGGTAAATAGGGCCGGGCAAATTCACTTTCTATTGACTTTCAACCGTTTATTAATTAATAGTTGACCGACTTTTACCAATATTGCATGATCAATTAGCGGTAGACGAAACCCCTTTTTTTTTTTTCACAAATTTTATTTGATTGGCGAAATAAATTTTTTTAATCGAATCGACTGACTTAATCGAAAATTTTTAATTTTTATACATATCAACTTTACTACTACTATTCGGTGTCAAAAAAAATTTTTGGCAAAAAAAGTCAACTTCAGAGCGAAAGAAATTTTTTTTACCGACGTCCGGCTCTAACAGTAATGTGTGCACTTGCAGCTTTTATCTAGACCTTTCGTCTAGAATGAACATTCCATAAATATGTATTGCACCCACGCACCCATATTAATTGACGCAAAAATTATCTACTAATGGCTATAAAAAAGAAAAGCTTATACTTACTATTAATATGAAAGAAAAACTTTATTCAACAAATCAAAAGTGATATCATGTGTTTGGGTGCGTGGGCTTCATTATTGTGCAGATGAAAGAATCCACCCTTTTAATATTGTTAGATTATATATATAGCCTGTCCCACATTGGTCATGTATATATGTTGCTTGCATTACTAGCCTATATAAATAGGCCTCTTCTGTACATTATATTGTGTGATTCAATATATAACCTTTATTTCAACAAATATTAAATGTTTATTGGTTATGGGATAAAGTTTTTTTTAAAAAAAATAAAAAATAAAATAAAATTCCGTTACATTGAATGATAGAAAATTATAATATATACTATTATATTATTTAACCGTATGTATAATTATATATTATTTATAACGTATACCGTTAAATGCTGTATGTGAAATAGTTTTTCTCCTCCCTTCTCAATTAGTAGACGGCATTTTTCTTGCGAAGCTATTGGCTTTACTCGCTACCTTCGTAACTTGTTGCAAATGTTGGGCGGTTGGGCCCTTGAGTCTAGCCACATTTGTCGTTTTCTCTGTGTTTGGTTCTCATTCAAATTTCTTATTCATTGAGAGAGAGAGATGGGCCTAATTTGACCGCAGAGCTACCAAAATCTATTGGGCTAATCCCGAAAGTGATTTGAAACCAAAAAGTTCGATAAAGCCAATCTTATTCCAACAAGGATTGGATTGGAACAATAAAGGCTTTGCGTTAACTTTGTGCAATATGGACAAAATACTGTTCCTCTGCTTTTCAAGTTAGACTGATTTTTTGGCATTTTATTGAATTACTACAATTTTACTACAATTTTTTTTTTTTTTATAAATTCACACATCCGAGGAAAATATATGCAATCTCTTAAATTAATTTTAATTTTCATGTGGCATTCCAAGAGCTGAAGGACAACATTTTTGGTGATGGTCGCCTGGTCGGCTGCTGGCCAGGAATCGTGATAACATAAATTTTCATCCACTTACCCAAAAAGAAAATCAAAATAGTAGAACATTTGGGGGCACAGCTACACGCCTCCGCCTGATGTACCTACTACTGGACGAAATTCTCATTCTGGAGTGAGTATGGAAAAAGTTACGGCCCGGTTGACCTTTCGGACGGAATTAGCCGTGAATCTGGGCCGTGTATGTTATTGTTGGGCCTTAAACCCTGTCTCTGTACCTGGTCTCGTTTTATAAAATAGGAATTTCAAGCGGATGCAAGTCCAAAGGAAGGAAAAAAGAGAGGGGAAAATAAAGGGGGGGTGGGGGGGGGGGGAAGGGGAGAAAATCATTCCTATCAGCGGACTTAGGATAATCCATTTCATGATTTAAATTATATTTTTTAGATACAATAATATATATTATTACATAGTAAATATATTACTACATTATTTACAAATTTTAAATATAACAAAACAAAATATTAATAATAAATTATCGAGATTTCACTAGAAATAATCTTATTTCAAATAAGGAGGAAGCTAGAGTACATTATTTATTTATGATATTGGATGCTTAAAAGCATTCCCAGTAGCTACCTTAAAGCTACTTCCCTTCCCTACACATAAGAAAAATCTCAAAAAAAATCATAAAAACTCACCTATAGTAGCTTTTTTATATCTTTCCTATACATTATGATTGCTACAGTTGAACCCTATGTTTGAACTGTGGCAATCCACATGGTTTATTATAATCGTAAAATGACATTATCTTATCTCTCACACTTTCTTATGCAAAATAAATGAATATAAAAACAAAACAAAAACAAAACAAATAATATTTTAATATTATAAGAAACTATAAAGGGAAACTGTTGTGGAGTGTATTTAAATAGGGAGGTAAAAAGTAATTTGGTTCTCTAAATCTAGAAAAAATGACAAAAAAAATTACTGGGAATACTCTCATATGAATCTGCTTATTAGATTTATATTTTTACTCTTTACACTTATTTTATACCAATTAACTTAATGTGATTTAAGTGATTTTTGTTTTATTTTTTTTAACGGTTAAAAAAAAAAAAAAAAATCAGAAATAAGCTTAAAGAATCAGAAATGAGCGCTAAGGCGGCAAGGACGTGACATTTATAACACTCAAACACTCTGATAACATGACTCGTGTTCAATCAAATCTACGTGTCATACGTAGAATCGGGTTTGGCGGTCCCTTGAATCAGACGTCGTTGCTGACTATATCTTCCGTCACTCCAAAGCGGATCTTGTATATATTTAGCTTAAGCAAGTGATATAAAGACACAGAGAGTCACAAAGATGAACTACGCAATTATCAGATCAACTCGAATACATCCACCGACTTTGTTCTCAGCACCTCTGCCGTATAACGCAGGCCGGAAATTCGCGTGTGGGATCGGATTCAGGAAGGGCACAACTATGGCGAGCCAGCAACCTGATAGCAAGCATAAGACGGACAAGGCCCACAGCCCAAATGATGAGAAAAATGGGTCAGTTGTTTTTTTGTTTTTTCCTTTTATTTATATATTTAAATCAGTTTCCTACATTTTTAGTCTTATTTGATGTGCTTGGGATTGTTGTGGTTGTATGTGGGAAGGGACGTGATGTCTCATTCGTTTGGCGAGGGGTACGCCACCAGGTCGGATGAGGAAGGATTTGGTGGGATATATGGAGGCAACCAGTCTATTCCAAATCCTGAGCAGGATGAGCATGTCCATGAAAATCACCCTGGCAAGTCCCTCATCAGTCATCAATCCAATACACGTATGGAAAAATTTTATTTTTTCTTCCAAATTTAGTCTATTAAGGCCATGTTTGGCTTTGTGTTAGGAAGTGTACTTTTAATAACTAAAAAAGCACTTAGACCAACCAATTAAAGTGAGCTTTTCAGGTTTTTTATTTTTTTTGTTTTTTAAGAAATTATGATTCAAGAACTTATTAACATTTTCACATCAATTTAATTATATGCGTGTCGTATTGAGTATTACTCTATTTAAAATATATATGATATTTTATAAACACAATTTGAAGAATTTTTTGTATTTAAGAGGAAATTTCTCTTACATACATGCATTGAATTGAATCGGAAGAAATTCACGCATTTGGGAGAAAATTCCTCTTACATGCATTCTAGTCTCGAGAGACGCGTTTTAAAGATATGCCTTGTTAATTGGAAGAAATTTCTGTGTTTAAGAGGAAATTTCTCGAGAATGCAGGTAAAATATTCGTCTAACATACATGTATTGAATTGAATCGGAAGAAATCCACGCATTTGGGAGGAAGTTCCTCCTTGGGATGGTTTGAGATTGTATTTGAGGGGTCTACACTAAAAATTTTTTTTTAGAGGAAATTTAAGAAAACCCCCGCGTTTTGCACAAGACACCCATGAACGAAAAAAACTCTTACTTACCTCCCGATCTTTTATTTTCTCTTACTTTGGATCCTTAAAGGCCCAAAACGGCGTCATTTTGATGCCAAAAAATGACACTGTTTTGGGGCTCAAAATGGTAAGTTTAGGGTTTAGGGGTCCAAAGTAAGAAAAAACGAAAGATCAGAGGGGATAAATGAGAAATTTTTGTTCAGTGTCTTGTGCAAAACGCTGGAAGATGTGGGCTTTCTGAAGTTTTCTCTTATTTTAATAAACACAATTTCAAACTTCAGGCTTTTACATGCATTCTCGAGACGTGTTTTGGGCTGAGTTAAAGATAATTTCCGTGACGGAGACGTGTTTTGGGCCGAGTTAAAGATAATTTTCGTCAGGGAGACAATATTTTGCAGTGGCAAGTGAAAGTTGCATATAAGATATAATTAACTTCATCTAAGTACTCAATGTAAATTTATCTTTACTTTTAAATCATCACTTATTTATATTTACTACGATTAAATTACTATTTATTTTGAACTTGTTTGGGTTTAAATGTATGAAAAATGTGAATATAATTATTTAATTTATATTCTAACCATTATTATTTTATTTATCATTTAACTTTTAATTTGCAAATTTGGAATTGTACGTGAAGCTTATGACAAGTCCCAGGGGAGCGAAGTGAAGGAGAAGGAAAAAGCGCGACACCAGAGTGACCTGACCAACGCAAATTCTTAGATTTTAAATACTATCCTTAACCTTTGTTTTCCGTATAGCCATGGTTAACGATGTATGAGCTAGCTGCTGCTTGTCTTTCTCCAAGTATGTCTCTATGTATTAATGTTGCTCGAGACAGCCTTTTTTTCCTTCTCGTTTTTTTTTTTTTTTTCGAGATAAATTTTGGCTTTTACGTGATGAGTTAATAACTCTTCCTAGAGTCCTCCTCTTGGAGTTATTCCAAATGTGATGTGCCTTTTAAAATCACTAATAGATTAAAGTTTAAAAATTCACATATTAAATTTAACGGTAATGACACATTACATTTAGGGGGCTTTAGGAAGACTTATAGCACTACTACTTTTATGTGATAAATCCTGTGTGAAAAAAAAAAAAGAAAAAAAAAAAGACACTTTTAAGTGATCTTTTTATCAAATTAATTTTTAAAGAATCAGTTATTCGTTTCAAAAAATTGTCATCTAAATTCATTTTTTTTTTTTTCGCTTTAATTCCGTCAACTTTCCTAACTTACATGAAAAAATTTGGCAAAATAATATTATTATTATTTTATTCATTCAATCTCATTTAAGCATCTCTGTGGACATGTTTTTTTTTTTAAAAAAAAATTGCTCTCAATTCTAATTTTTCGTCTTTTTCAAGAAATAAAAAATGGTCTAATCAATTGTTTAAGTCTAATTTTTAAAGTTTGTCCATGTTAAATTACTAGTTATTCTAAAAGCTCAAACTGATGAGAATAAGTAAATTTAATCATTTAATTAATATTTTAACAATCTAAATTATATAAATTTCAAATTTGCTAAAGACAAGTGGGGTTAAAATTTTTGTTTTTTTTTTGTTTTGTTTTAAATTTAATATGAATATTTTTGTCGCTTAATTGATTTGATTTAGAATGCTTGAAAGGGTTTTTTTTAGAAAGAAAAAAAAAATAAAAAAATCAAGCTTTCCCACGAGGCAATTTCTATTAAATTTATATATATATATATTTTTTATCAAACCAATATTTTTTAGCTTGTATTTAAAAAGCTTCAACAAATTTGAAAACATACTTTTAGCGTTTGTAGAAGAATATATCATATTTAGACAAGAAATAACATAAAGGGTTTAATCAACATAGTGTTTGGACAAGAATAAGTCATATTTGGACGATAAACAATATTATGAATACGTTTGGTATGATGATTATTTATTAATAAAAGTGGGTGTATCATCATGGATAACAGAAAGTTTGGTATGCTATAATGATGATTATTTATTAATAAAAAATGGGTGTATCATCATGAATATAAGAAAATTCATGAGACGTTCAAATAAAATGACCAATGACCTTTATTTTTTTGACATGTTCACACAAAGGAATGAAGGAGAGGAGGATTTTGAATTAGTGACTCCATTTCATAAGGCGTGATCTCAGCCAATTAAATTACCTATTGGGGACACCAATTACCATTTTGTTTTTCTAAGCCCAATGACCATTTTTATTTATTCAAAACATTGCAACTTGAAAAATTACATTTCCCCCCCCCCCCCCCCTTCCCTAGCTCACAACCCATCCTAACAGGACCCCTAGCAGACGAAGAATAAATCATATTTGGACAACAAACATTTAAAAAAAAAAAAAAATTGAAAATGGTAAGTCGGGGAGATTAATTATGGCTATATACTTAGGTGTGACCATATTAGCAAATACCCGTTAGGAGCCACACATGAGGGGCTTACGGTGGGAACCATAGATAGTCCCTCAAGTTCGATTAAACCTTAGTATGACTCAACCCCAATAAGGCATTAATGAGAATCTAAGACGACTAATACTAATCAGACATATGTGAGAATTATTTATTGATGAGATTCGAACCCACGTCATAGTGTCATAGTACATGCCCTAACTACTTGAAATTTTTCTTGGGCTATTGAACCACTACCCTTGATGGCGACAAACAATATTTAGGTGTTCAAGTATGTTCCTACTTCCTACAATTTATCGAACATAGGTTATCAATCCAAGAATACATACAATGCCAAAGACAAGTAGGAGTGACTAGGCAAGGGTACTGGTGGAAGGCACTTTGATGCACAAGTTAATACAACGTTTTTGAAGAAGATTGAGAGAGAAGAGAATGAGCGGAGAAGAAGATAGTGAGTTTGATATGACAAATATATGTGGAAAGATGGCATATTTGCATTAATAACTTTCCTTAGGGAGATGCTCAAATAAATCATTCTCTTATAAAGTGGGGAACATGATTCTCTCCATTTCAACTCAAATTGAGAGTATCAATTTAGTATAAAATGAGGAGTAGTATTGTCTTAACATTAAAGTTGAATGATTAAATTTACAATATTATCCCTCATTTTACACTAAATGGATATTCTCCATTTCATTTATCCTATTCCATAAAGTGGAACTTTCACCAAGTCTAAATAGGCAATGGCATTAACGAGGGATATATTCCCTCATTGGTATCTTTACCATTCATCTATCAATGATAAAGGGACCATCCGTCAATGAATTTCCTAAAGCTAAAGGGCCGACTGGCAGTTGGGGGTATGTTGACAATCCCATGAGGCTGTCCGAGAGTTAGACACTGTCGGTCAACAATTCAGGTGAAGGGGCTATGTTATTTGGGCACTTGGCCCAACTTGAAGGTGGTTAAACATTCTTGAGCCGTGTGGTAACATGTTTTATTGGGTTTGAGTAGGCCCTTCAGTGTTAAATGGTATTACCAGAGTATATTCCTGTATTGATAAAATATTAACTTTGTTTATTTTTTATTTTTTATTTTTTTTAATATGTTCACGTAAGGAAAATATTAATGTAGTTCATAACCAATTGAACTATCATTTAAAGACATTGACTTTGTTTATTAAAGTGTTTTTGATTTTTTTTTTCTTTTTTATAAAAAAAAAACACACACACAAGTGTTCACCCGTCATATGTTTTATATTTTAAATTGTTTGTTAATATTTTAATTTCGAAAATAGAAAGCAAAAGAAGTGATAGCTTTACCCAACAAAGCTAAGTATAACCGTGCGATTAGGTCCTCGTTTGCAAAAAAAAGAAAAGAAAGAAAAAAGCCTGTTGAAAGGGGTAGGCTCCGTGGCACTGAACGTATAAACGCCTGTCCAACGGCAACGTGTTTGACAAGGTCAGTAAATCCAACGTGTTCCAAGACGACCAACAAGTCGAGAACAAATTAAAAGTTGAACTGTGGCCAGCACATGGAGCCACGTCGAAAGCGCATCGGGATTTTTCCTTCCGATTTTGTCTGGCTGATATTGCACGTTTTAAGGGATATTTAAAAAAAAAAAAAATTTAAATGACGTACTTAAAATTCGCATATAACGAAAACAGCATTACCAATCAGAATTTAGTGCACCAACCCACAGACGTGGTCATATATTATCCGTCGATCTTTAAAGTGGTAGCCCAATTGCAACCGTCCATTGCAATATAAAATGTAATCATCAAGCAGAATATCAGCTATCTCCTTGGCCTTTCACTCAACGCCTCTCAGCTACCTCTTATCCTTTTTCTCGTGTTTCCTTTGTAGATCAATTCTGCAGGCTTCTCTCCCTCGGTTCTCCTTCTCGGATTCAGCTAGATTGCATCGAGAGCTACACGTCAATGGCGGTTTCTAGAGGTTGTGCCAATAGACCCTGCATACTCTGGTTTGGCCGTCCCTAGCTCGAGAATTTACTTTTGAGAGATCTGTTCTAGGTTTGGATGCGAATTTATTTCCAACTGATGTTGATGAACGGGTTACTAATGCTTGAATTTGAAGGCGCTTCTCTATTTGATTTGATTTCTTATTGGCTTTTTTTGGTTTAATTAATTTTCCAAATCGATTCGTTATTGCTGGACCTGCTTCTGTTTTGCTTATAAGGTTTGTATCTCCGATTATTCACTTCAGCCCTGGAGAGTGCTTGTGCTATGTGATTGTGATCGTTGCAGGCATGGTGTTGAAGCAGCCTTTTGGATCCGCTGTCTCGGCGTTTGATTTATCAGCAAGTCTTGCGGATCCACACGTGGCTCACTGCCAATGCAACAACAGATTTGTTTTTTTTGACAATCACAACTTCGGCAGTGTGATGTAATTCTATGATTGGAAAGCAAAGAGGTTGATGATGTAAGTGGATGTATAAGATAATATCTGGACGAAAGGCCCCGAGGTTGATGGGGGCTGAGTCCTGATTTATCTTTGTCGTCCGGCCTTTGCCATGACAGGTGCGCTTGCATGGCGGGTCGCCAAAAAACATAATAAAAGAGATACGTTTTTTTTGGTGCGAGGGGGCGATCGCACGGGAGTTTGCCCGGGGTCCCCCCCACCTGTGTGTGCTGCTTTTTCTGTGTTCATTTCTATTTTAGCTCTCGACGCCTATGCTTTCTTGTCGGATGAAAGGGGTAGCTGAGGAACATGAGCAACCATTGCAATTGATGCACTCGCACTCACCTGGATTTTAAGGTATACTCTTACCAAGTCATTTATTCAGCTTTATATTTTAATTGTTAAGGTAAAAAAGCTAAAGAAATATTAGCCAAGGGTCCGTTTGGCGACCGATTTAAAAAATAGCGAAAACGTAATTGCTGTTTGGCCTTAATTTAAAAGTTGAATATATATATATACACATTCAACTTTTTAAACATCATTTTTTTTTTGGGTTAAAAACGCACTATTAAACTTCCAGACACATTTTTGCAATGTTCTTTTTATCCTGCTATGCCAAACAGACTCTTTAGACGCAGATTGCCAGGGATATAAGTTCTCAAAATGGTTAGACTAGGCCTCAAGATGCTTTAGTCATTTATCTCTTGGAAATTCTCTGAAGTGGTAATTCTATTCGTTTACTTATGGAGGATATGATTGACGAGTCTGAATGGTATAATTCTCGGTATATTTGGCATACAGAAAATGAAAATAAACATTAATTTTGGTTTATTGGGAATATTGCCGTTGGCAGTTTGCTATATATATATATATATATATGAGGAGCTCATCAAATCGACTGCTCCTTGTATTTCAAAGGTAAAACGTATTGGGTTTTGTAATATGCAAAAGGTCACTGCTATGGTTCCCCCAAGTAATACAGACCAAAAATAGGGTAGCAACGCAAAGATTTTTTGATGCCCAATGCGTTTAAGTACAGTAAAGGAATCTCTAAATTTTTATCTTCAAAAGATCTGATATAAATGCAGGGCATTTCAGCAGTATCATTCATATCTATTTCTTTCCTGAAGAAGTTAATAGTTTCTCTATGAAATCCCAATCATTGATTATATATAAAGGTCTCCTATGCAGCAATTCAAGTAATTTTTCAGTGAAAAAAAAGGGAAATGCCAAATATATTTTTATCCCACAATACTATGTGAATATGTTGGCTCATAATTTAAAAATTTTAAATTAAATGTAGTATTACCGTTGTATGAAATAAAAACAAAATATTGCAATGGGGAGAATTTTATTACACTTGTATATCATTACATCTTGAATCAAAT
Organism: Carpinus fangiana; assembly: GCA_006937295.1. Classification (NCBI taxonomy): domain Eukaryota; kingdom Viridiplantae; phylum Streptophyta; class Magnoliopsida; order Fagales; family Betulaceae; genus Carpinus; species Carpinus fangiana. Next base: position 59,254,854 of record CM017321.1, read on the forward strand.
ATAGATTGCTTGATTGTATGGGCAAGTTGCTATGTTGTGAAGATAATTTCATGTGTACTGGGTGGCTTTCTGTTGCATTTCTGCCACCCTTTGAGATCATCAATTGTATTCCTGTACGCAAAGCTTTTAGGCAATTAGATGTGCTTGTGGCGAGGCCAAGCTTGGTATACTGACTCTAGTTGGAGATTTGACAAGTTGTTGAGCAGCGTGAGGTTATTGGCACCAGCAGGACTTGAAGGCTTGATTCGTAAGGAAGCTGTATTTCTTTGGTGTTTTTCAGTTGTGCAGCAGATTCTTCCAATGTCTGAAGTGATGATATTGAGTATGATCTAAATCCTTGCATTCCAACCTTATTGATTTCCTAGTTTTCAATTTAAATATGTTATGCTATGGCCATTGTACCCTATGTGACTACCGTTGTCAATTTGCTTTACACAAAGTCTCTTTCTATTTATCTTCAGCAGCCTTGTTTATAATTTCATTTCAGGATTGTAACAAAAGTAGTTTATAATTTCATTTCAGGATTGTAACAAAAGTAATTAAGAAGAAATTTGTTTTGTTTTTTTTGCCCCGTTTTTGTTGTCAAGGCCGCATCAATTTCTTCCCTTTTTCATTTGAAATTTATAGGTTTGGCCCCCACTCTTTAAGTTGCTAGTCTTATTATTTTTAAACATTTAAGTCTGTAATTTCATTGGATTGAGATTGGTGCTGCAAGGGATGCAATTTTTAAAATTTAGACCTTAATGGAGGGTCTAAAATATACCAATTTATTGATCCAATCCGCCCCTTAAACTCTTCGGCCATCTCCTCTCTCGTCCTCCACCATTACTTCCTCTCCACCCATCAACTCTCCCTTTACTCCAAGGCCCTTACTTCTTTGTTAACTCATATCCTTACTCCCACTCCCTTTCCCCCCACCACCACCAACTTTGCCCTCGTACTCTGTTGTTGGGCACAAAATTTAGTTATTTTGTTTTAACAAAGCTAGAGAATCAACCATCAAGAAGTTCATAGTAACATATGGTAAAAGACTATTTGTTACCAAAGTTTCAATTGGTTATGCATGCAGTGCTCTGATTAAATCAAAAAATATGGTATCAAATGTTAGCCAAGGATTTAATTCTTCGCCCCACTAGGCATTATAGAATACCACAATCTGGTAGTGAAAAGCAAGAGGCAATCTCCAAGCTTGCAACAATAATGAATACTTAATGGAGATTTTACTTTAGTTAGAAGTAAAGTAGCTATCTCGTACAACAATTTATCTTTTCAGAAAATAGAGATTCTTTCTCGTCCATTTATCTATTAAAACTTTATAAAGGGTAAGCAACTCTTTTGCAAGATCATGGAATATTGATAGTTTGAGTGCCTTATAATAAAAGTCATCCTGAGTGTTTTTTGACGTGTATCGTAACTTGACAAATACGGAGTTTGAAGAGTGTGTAAGAATTTATGTCTTGTAACCAACTCCTCGAGGAGGAAGATGCGTCTTCTCTTTACATTATAATTCTATTAGCCAAGTGCTTTGCTCTCCCTAGTCCCTCATAACCCTTTTGGCATCTTTCAGTATGACGGGAGAGAGTGAGACGGGTGAATTCTTCTTCAATCGAAGGATCCTATTAATGGCCATGTTTAGAGACTGTAATGTGGGTGTAACTTTGGCTACGTGTCTCCGAGTTGTGTAGAGACTGTAATTTGAATAGTCTACACAAGAGGGGGAGAGAGATTCAAACTAGTGGTTTCAGCCGATTGAGCTACCTCTTGGGAACCACACCAAATGTTGTTATTGTGAAGAGAAATGCTATACATTTTAAATTTTCTTTCTAAAAACGAGTAATTCTAATTTATTTTCCCTTTTCAAGCATCATTTTAATTCTTTTTTTCCTATTTAGGGAATATTTATTTTCCTTTGAGGGCAGTAAAAGTTTCCTCTTCATGATTCCCTCTTTGTTCTATTAATTATGTTTTCATCTCAACTTATAATTCTGTCATGCTATCCTATGTTTATCATAACATCTCATGCTCTAGACACTGCCCACCTATACTTATCCTTATATCTTATTCCCACTATTTTCATTTCATAATTTTCTTTAGCTTTTATGTCTTAGTGTTTCAAGTTAGCTATATATTTGCTTGTATTTTCTCAAAATAAGTAGGTAGACCCAACACAATTCATTTTCTCTACTGTAGATCTCACCAATAATATATTCTCTTCCCTCTTATTTGGCTGATATGACATTGAATTAATATTTGTTTCAAAAAAAATCAAAGAAATTATTAATAGTGTAACATCCATAAAGTAAGTTAATAATATGGTATATAATATTATTTTATATATATATTTTCTGCACACATTATTTTTGATATATTGTTCTTCATTAAAAAAGACAACATCAAGAAAAATTGTATTTAATCGAAACACCAATGATTTCAAAGAAAATAGAGAAAAACAAAGACAAGGGAAATAGGAAGAAGAGACAAGTATAGGCAATAACGAGGAAAAACCCGTGGGTCCGACCATGGCTGGCGACGCCTCGGGACCGAAACAGGGTGATGTGGTTAAGAAATAGTTTATGAGATAATCATAACCGTTCATTTAAAAATGAATATGATTTCAAAATAGTTAACCGTTGAGATTAAATGGTAGTTTTCAATGTACCAAAGGGCAACGCATTGTGACGTGCTACCGAACTTTTTATTTATTTACTTATTTTGTCCTCTTTATGAACAATTTAGGAAAAGGGGAAGCATAGAATGGAATATGCTAAAGTATCTATTTCGATATCTCTCGATATCTCTCGACCAAAATGGACGCACCAAATTTTGAATGGTAGTTTCCGATGTGCGTAAGAACAACGCACAGCGACGTGTCAATGCCAACAACCAAACTTTATTAAAATGGTAAGATGTACACGGCACCGCCCGAAGGAAAAGGGATGACAGCTACTTGCCCACGTTGTTTATACGATTGCCGTTGATTTGCCTTAAAAGTCGTCCATCTCAACCGTTCAAGCTTTCAAACCTCATCTATAAGTTAGGGTTCTCCCTACCATTCATCCATTCACTTTCGTCCCCGCCTCCTTGACCTCTCTTTTCTTCTAGATTCACCGTCGACCCAATTCTTCGCAAATGTTTCTCCGGATCGGATCTCTCCTCTTCCAGAGGTATGTTTTCGTTCATGGATCTCTTAGCTTTTGAGCTTTGATTTTTGTTTTTTGTTTTTTTTTTCACTGACACGTTCTGTTTTCTTTTTCCAAAGGCTGAGGTTATGGCGGAGATCCGCGATCGTCTGCTGTGGGAGTCATACCGGTCTGAGATCTGACGTGGTGTTGCTTATCGGTGGCTAGCTGTCGTTGTTTGGTGTATCTGGTCAAATCGGCTGTGATCTATGCCTCTTACTCCGGACGGAGTCTAATCGCTTTACTCATTGATATTTATTCATTGTACGCGATTATTAAGCAAGTTCTTAGCGTTGTAATCGCCATAGATTTCATCGCGGTTGTTAATAGTGTGCGTAAGAAATCAGGAGGGGCCTGATTTCAGGGAGCCCGAGTCAATGATTGAATTTGTTGTCGACCTTTGCCATGACAGGTGCGCTTGCATGGCAGGTCACCCAATCTCTTAATAAAAGATTCAAGTTTTTTGGTTTTGAGGGAAGACCGCACGGGGATATTTTTTTCCCGGGGTCTCTCCTCTGGTGCGCCGTGTTCTGCTGGTTTCCTTTCCCTTTCTTTCCATTGATTTGGCCATAGCATCCATCATGATGTGCTTGATCTGAATCTTACACAGACAATCCGAGCCAGTAGCGTAATAGCGTTTCAGATCTGCATCAACTTCCGGGGATTAAAGGTACACACAACATTTATTCATTTACTTGAATTGCTTTTCAAATTACACAAGTTTCTATTCTTAGTTTCCCGAGAGAAATACATACTTCCAAGTTATCTAAAAATTACTTTTTGAAACGAGTTCGACGAGATCTGCCTGTTGAATCTAGCGTTATCTCAAACCATGCTTCATCAATCTCATGTTAACACGGCTAAGCCGGAAATTGTATATTTGTTTGCAACATGTGAAAATCATTGATCTTTTTACTCAAAAGGGCTTTCCAGATGGTACTATAGGCCTTTTGACTACGTCCATTGGCCTGCTTTTGATTAGCGATTTGTGATAACAGAGTTGAATCCATTAAGATATTGCGATCATTGGAGCTGCATACGATAATATTGTTCCGTTTTAGCTACTAATAATAAATAATTGTGTTAAATAATAGCTTGAATTAGTTTCATGGATTCCAGAAGAAATATTGCTTGATAGATCGTCAGTTGGTTGGGTAATTACCGGAAATTGTTATCCTTAATACAAAAGACATCTGTTTATTTCAAGTATTGTGGCTTGTAGCCCTTGGGTTCGGAGTGATCATATGGAACGCTGTATAATTTTGGTGAGATGTGTTGTATTGTTCCCACTTCTGTGGTACTAGGAAGGAATTTGTTTCCCTTTTATCGTCAAGTCTCTGGATCTCATAATTCAATACGCATTCTAATCCTAGTATGCTGGTCAAGTTGGTTTCTTCTTGCTGTTGATCAACAACTTGGTGACTCGTGGAGTAGAATTTCGCTGTTCAAGAGTTTTCTGGAGAAGGATATTCGCTGTCTTGAGTGGCAATTCTAAAGACATTGTCAATTTTACCGATCAGATCGATGGCTAGTCGTTTGAGGTGACAAAACTGTGATCAATCATCGTATCATATATTATTTTACATTGAAGCTTTTCGCCTGTTCTTTCTCCCCTGTTGTCCATCTTCATTGTGACGTGGTTCTAATGCTCTTTCACAGTTTTTGGCTTCGGTATCTTTGACCTGCTTAGCATTTATGTTATTTTTCTTTGAAATATATATTGGAGTAGCAATTATTATAGCATTTCTCATTTATTTGTTGTCTTTGTCTTCATGCTACTGTTTAGATCAGGGACGGAAGAAAGATCAAAGAAAACCACAAAAATTTACTTTCAATCAAACTACAAAATAGATTTGGATCGAACCACATCTCAAGAAGGGTTATCACTTTTTAAAGGGGGTTTTTTTCATTTTTTTGGTAGTTGAGAATTTATTTATTTTTAAATGTTTTGAAAGGAAAATTGTTATTTATTTTATCTCCCGAATCTTTCAAATGGGAGGAAGGATCACGTCACATCATATTTCGATTTGGAGAATGGATGGTATCTAAAATTGTAGGCTACCATACTAGCTCGAAAAATGGGTTTTATTATTTGATAAACCCTTTTAGGAGTAAGGTTTTTTATTTTTTATTTTTTTATTTTTTTATTTTTTTTAATTTTTTTTTTCCTTGTTGGGTTGAGGTTGTATGTGTGAAAATTGCTTTCAAGTCATTTTTTCATTTCTTTCTCTCAAGACTTTATTGTTTGGTGAAGGCTTTGTGCATTTTTACATGGAAAAAATGTGATTAGTTTGCAGTCATTTTGTTATTTGAATTGTAATAAAATATATTGATGTGATATTAAAAGTTACCATGTTGCAAAAAATAGGTTTCCTATTTTTGCTTTTTGCCAAAGGCCAAGGGGGGAGTGATTTGTTGTATTTTTCTTGTAACGAATGTTAGGGAAGATCAAATCATATAGCATTTATTTGGGGGCTTATTTGGCAAAAGAAAGTTGATGGTTTGGTATTATTTTTCATAAAAATTATCATCTTAAGGTTCATATTATTAGTGTCACATCAATTTTTTAGTTGTTATTTAAATATAAAAATTATTGCGAAGCAAGTATCATTCATTTTTTTATAAAATTTTTATATTTTATTTTTATTTCAATTAATTCTTGCTACAGTGAAAATGTACACGGATTTTGCCAACATGGCCTTGATAAGAGAGTAATTGCAGTTTGCAAGCCTTCTTTTTTTTGACAATTAAGTTGCTAAGCTCTTCTTTTTTTGACATTGAAGTTGGCAAAGTTGAGATATGTAATATATGAAAGTGGATTCTCTCCACAATTGGATTGGAGAGTATCGAGTTTGCTTTTAGAGGGGCGTGATTATTGTTTTTTTCTAGACAAATTGTCCATCTAAAAACAAAATTCGGCTCCTCTCTGTACCAATTATTTTCTCATGAGCGCTGGTATCAATTATCAGCGTGCATGCTTACGGTCTTTAAGTAATGTTAAAATAATATTAAAAAAAATATTATTAAATATTTTAATATTATTAAAAGACCAGTGTATATATTGTTCACTCATGCTATTCTAGTGAGTATTACTACTCATTCTCTCATAGTTTGCTCTTGTATAACTAGTGGTAAAAAAGTTCCTTTAATTTGTTGCTTTCCTATAATGCATTTAAGTAGGGAGTGAGAAATAGATCAACAGAGTGATGTTAAGATAGAAATTTTTTATTTGCGAAAGCTACATTTGTGTGCTGCAACAATTTTACAATGGTGCCACGTTTTCATTGAACTCTTGTATCGGTTTTTTTAAAACTAAAATTTAGGAGATTGTTGAAACTTACATAATTAATATTTAATTTATCTTCTTGTGCTTGCATTCCTATAACCTTTGCATTTCTTTCTTTCTTTCTTTACGTTCCTCATTCCTTAAAACCCCTTTTAAAACGCTTTGCATGTTTTAAGTACGTAGATTATTTTAGTGAGCGTGTTAAAGAATGTTATCGAAGAAATTGTTGCATCAGAAAAACCAAGTGATATTGGATATGGCTCTAAAGTTTAAACGCCAACTTATGGTCGGCAATAAATTATTTATTGAGGTGTCCTGTTTTAAGCCTTCGAAAATAGTTAAAATTAGAAAAGAAAGTGGGAATCCATAAAAAATAAATAAATAAAGACACGAATGGTTGACAGTAGAATAATGACGTCCGTCGATAGATCTGTAGCTCAAAACGGAAGAGCGCTCATGCCCTATCGGGCTTCGAGAGGATGGTGGTTCGAATCCGCCCAGATCTTTATAAGGGGTAACGTTGTAAATTTGTGTCTTGTATGGCTGTATGTATTTAGAGCTTATTTTGCTAGCTGTAATGTAAATATGGGTAACAAATCTACATTTAGTTGGCTATTATTTTAATAATAGAAAAAAATAATTTTTAAAGTTAAAATAAAGAGGAAAAAAAAAGTACTGTTTTAATTTATATATACAGTCAATGCACAGCCAAACTTCGCCATGCTTTTTGTTCCTTACCTATATTTATATCACAGTATAACAATAGAATTGTTTTTTTATTTTTTACTTCCATTGGTTCTTTGTAAGTTACATGGGTGAAGATGAACCGTCTATACTTCTGTATGGGGGAAAAATATTTTATTTATTTATTTTTTCCTGATGAATTGATGGCCCTACTTTCATCATGACTAAATCGCAATTAGACCTCTTACAATGTACACTCCCTTTTTTGTTTGTCTCCAGATCACTAGATTGATAACAATCCTTTCATTCCCTTGAATGTACGAGGAGGTAAATATGAGGAATATTATTTTTCATATTAATTTATTACACTTATTCTATACTAGTTGTCAGTTGACGTTAAGTTTTTTTTTTTTTTTTAGTGGCTAATAGGAGAATCCCTTAAAACACATTATGCCAAGTATTATTAAATTAATGTGATAAATTAGTATGAAGAATAATATTATCCTTTAAATATACTTTAAGTCACATTTAAGTACATGGGTGTTGACAGTGTTGTGCTTGGATTATTATTATTTTTTTCTGGAAAGAAATTCAACTTTCTTTATGAAAAGATCAAGAACAAAGCTCTTACTATACATAGGGTAAGCCCTGAAGTATCCGTCACTTAACTACAAAGATACCAATGTCATACAAGACGTATTACAGTTCAGACTCTCAAAACAGATTTGCTAACCTATGGACAATCAACAAATGAAATATAGTCTGTACCAAACAAAACCAACTAATGCATATGTCACAATTATTTCTTGGCACTAAGGGCTGAGAACCCTAGGCCAACACTTGTCCTCCTCAACTCGAAAGCCAGGATAAAATTCACATCTACAACCTAAAAGTCTGGACCAAGCATCACACCCAAAAGCAGGCCGATCGAGAAAGGACTTATTACAAGTAAATAAACAACAGAAATACAGGGAAATAAAAGCCGATCGCATGCAAGCCGAAACCGTACAATGGAGGGGGCGTTGAAAGCTCGTCGCAGTGGGGGCGTGAAAAAGGCCTGGCAGTGGATGGAGAACGGCGAAATAGAAGCAGAGGAGATCGGCAAAGCTGCAGAAAAATCAAACAACAAGCCAAAAACTACAAGGAAATAACAAGCAAATACAAAACAAATACAGAGTAAAAGGAATAGTAAGACAAAAAAACTACTAGGAAACAAAAGCAAAACAAGGAAAAGCAAATACAAACAAAGAAAATAGCCAGAGGGACACCCGGGCACAAGTTGGCTGGAAATCGCTGAAAGAGGTGGTGGTGGAAGCTTGACTCGGCGAGGACACGTATAGGACCTTCATCAGGCGATAATCGGCGAAAAAACTAACGCGGAGGCAACACCCACAAAAAACAGTCAGAGTGACAGATCCAGTGCAGAAGATGGCGGATCCGGCCGAGCAAAAAGGACAGGTGATGGCGAATCTGGCCGATCCTACTCCAAACCCGACCCAAAGGAGGAAAACGCTACTGACAGGGACAACTGTGGAAGAAGCGGCAAAGGAGAAAACAGATAAAGGAGGGAGGTGGCCGAGACTAGGTCATCAAGTAAATAGCTAGCACCTGGGAGGATAAGAATGCCACAAAAGGTAGATGACGGAGGAAGAGGGAGGGGAGGGGCACTGAGACTAGGGGCATTAAGTAAATAAACTAGTGCCCGTTGCGAAGGGGGCGAGGGGAGGAGGGAGGTAGCCAATGACCAACCCTCCTCCCCTGAGGCTGCGGCGCTCTAGAGGGGAAGCTAAAGTAATGAAACCCTAACTTGAGAGAGAGAAGCAGTTTTATTTTACTTAGGCTACAACACTCTGGAGGGGAAGTATAATGTGGTTTTTTTATTATCACATTTAATAAACATTGAATTTGGTAAATGAAGAAAAGATGGAGATGATACAATCCCAATCACTCAATTAATAACAAAAGTTTTAAAATAGTTGGGTGATTAAATCAAGAACTTTACAAACATCAGATATTAGCCGTTTGATTGTGTTTGAGTGGTGGAATAAGTGAAATGAAGATACTTTATTTTATTATCAAAATTTAATATGTTATTGTATACAATGGTGTTAAACATTATTCAAAAAACTTAATGGTGTTACATCTATATTGAATTAGAGAGGATCCAAATCTATTTATATTTGCATCGACATCAAATACAGAACTTATTCGTGAGAAAGGAGAATAAATGTAGGTAAAAAAGAGAAGGAAAAAGTCAATATCTATTCAAATGCATGAACGGTCGAACCTCACGCCTTCTCATGCCTCACCATTTTAGACTTATGAGCTCGTTTGTAAAAAATTAAAAATAATTAAAATAATTTTAAAAAAATAAAATTAATTTGGTCATATTAAAAAACAATAACAAATATTTGAGCGAACACTAGAATATTGTCTGCAGATTCCACGACCGAGTAATTGAATTTTCTACTTAAACTTTTGCGTGTAATACTTCCATTGACAGCTCAAATTCCCTCGCAATGCTTATCTTCATCCAACAAACTTCTACAACCGAAATTACCCTTTCATCCTCCTTGACTTGGCATTATTACATCACCACCCTTGCACGGGCCACCTCCTATCAGGATCAGGAAGCCACGAAGATCGTTTCTTCTTCTTCATCACATTCTCCGATCCCTGTTTATTGGCCTCAGAGGCGCCTGTGGATTTTCCAAAGCTAAAGACCTTGCTCAGAGTCAGAAGGCCCCAATATTCTTTGTTCCTTCGACTCTTTGTCTCAGTAGTGTGCTCGCCGCTTAGCCTCATGGACTCCGAGAGCCTCTCGTACCTTGCGATTCCAGCGTATTCGGAAGTTATAGTCTCCGATACGAGCGCCGATCTGTATGACCTCCCAATCCGAAAGGAAGGGCCACTCTGGAGCCTGAAACTCCTGCTGGGCTCCATTTATTTCTCCTCGTCCTTTGACTTTGTTGGTGAAGTGCTGTTTTTATGAGGGCAGAATCGGTTCATCCTGTCGGTAATTTGCGAGGGGCCGTGAAAGCTGACAAGTTTACGTGTGAAGCTGACAGTCAAAGCTTTCTGGGAAATGCCGATTGAGCGGGGCTACGGAGCACCATTTTTGCCGGAAAAGTGGAGTGCCATTTAAAAATGATTAATTATGCCGAGAAGCTCCAATTGTTTCCGGATGAATTCCAAAAATAATGGGGCTGCTGAGCATTTTCAAGTCAGATTCTCAATGACAACGAAAACTATTCTTGTAGCTCCGTCCCATACATTGACTTTTGATTTGGATAAAGAAAAGATATGCTACACTTTTTAAAAAATAAAATAAAAATTGTTTCTCAACTAATGCTTGAGATAAAAATTGTTTCTCAACTAATGCGTGAGTTTGTAATACATTTTTTAAAATAATAATTTCATTAGATTGTGATACATTATTTGAAAAATAATTTTTAAAATTAAAAAAAAAAAAAAAATTTAGAAAGTGTACGTAGTACTTATCCTCACATCATGATCTTAAAAAACGTTACTAACGTTGCATGCAATGTGACACTATTATATTAGACCAACAAAAAAATTGTCTAATCTTTTCATAGGTTTGGGTTGATTAGCCGGGTCCAATGTGGTTGTGGTCACTTTTAATGGGTCATCTTTTGGTTGCGATTAAAAATGAGGTGATTCAGCCACTTGGTCCACCTCTACATGGTGATTAAGGGAAATGTCAACCAAAAGATGGGGCAAGTTTTTTTTATCTGACTTGGTAGTGCCAGGTCATGGAGTAGAAAAAAATTGGAGTATTTTGAGAGTCTCCGGCCCCTACTCCCTATCGTTACTCTTAGAAAAATGCTAAAAAGCCTTAACATTTTTCTTCCTCTTTATATACTCTCTTATGTGTTAATGCAACTGGCATTACCACATCACCAATCGAACCTCGAGGGGTGATTGCATCACCCGAAAAGTCATTATTTTGGTAGTTGCGGCCACCAAATCTCTCTAATCCAATAGCTTCAACTATCAACTATGAGAAATGTTAGTACTTAAATTTTAATTAATAATGTTGCTGCGACAGTTCTAATTAATTATTTGATTAATCCTTGTTAAATAATAATAAAAAAAACTGTGAGAAATATTAGTACTTAAATTTTAATTAATAATGTTGATATGACAGTTTTAATTAATTATTTGATTAATCATTGTTAAATAATAATAAAAATCATAATTATTAGAGTGGTATATATATTGGTAAGTTTGGACATTATAAAATTAAATTTAACTTTTCATTCATTCTTTAATTTCATACTACATCTGCTTTCCGTCTTAACTACCATGCAGTACTCAAAATACAAAGGTCAAGTATAAAATATTTTACATCAAAATTTTATCATGCTTTTGTACTTGTTGAAAGGGCAGTACTTATAAAAGCTTAAGGAACGTCAGCAATATTTAATATGCATTACAGCATTAGGCAATTTAATTTTACTAGGTACGGGATTCAAAGTTAAAATATAGTGTAAACTCAATCATCTTTTTATGATCTTATCACTTCAACTAAAAGGCCCAACGGCCATCATTGGCCCTGCGAACGAGATAGTCGCATCGATCTTACAAGGAAACGAAAGAACTACACAATAGCGTCGATCATCAAAATATTTTAAGGATGAGTGTCTCTAAAGTGGCACCGAGGTCTCTCTCTTCTATTTTTTTTTTTAAGAAAAATGTTAGTCCTATAACTTGTTTACAACTATTTTATAATTCGCTGACACGGGTCAATATGTTATTGAATGATATTAAATTATATTTAAGATTGATATAATTATTAAAATTAAAACTATAGGCCTCAAATTAACAATGAACCTGAATTTAGAACGTTGATATTGCTATTATAGAATGTTGTCGAAATTGGTGATGTCATATTGTTTCACCTTAAAATAAAAAATAAAAAATTGTGTTATAAATTGAAATTGGCTAAGTACGAACTATTGTTTATTTAGAATAGTGAAGCCTCAAGTTGCCAAGCACCACAGTGCTGGTTTCGATTATTGAGATCAACACTTTCATGTAAAAATATTGAAAAGAAAGATTGCTACAGGACATAAAACTAAAGTCTTTTGTAAGAATAGGCTCGCATCATGTATTTTGTGTGTACGAAATACATATTGAGAGTGTCACATAAATAAGGGACGGATTTAGCTTTTAATTTGGGGAGGGATTAAGGGTCAAAATTTTTTTAGGAAGAGACCAATTGGCAAAAAATATATGATTTGAGGGGCCAGGACCACTCCTGGTCCCCCCCTAAACCCGTCCTTGACTTACATCAATAATTAGGAATGTATTACTCTCTCAACTTGTATCTTATGCGCACCAACACAAGACGTACACAAGCCAAAATGTTTCTCATGAAACCCTATTTAAATGTGATTGTTCCTGAATAATTGATTCTTTAACTTCAATGCCATTTGTTATTCCATTTGATGAGGTGGACGAATGGGTTATTCAACTTGAGGAGTAGATGGATATGATGCATCACAATGATTTTTTATTTTTATTTTTTGGTATGTTAAGGGAGGCATCATCACAATTGAAAATGTTAGAATATTTTATATTATTTTTTAAGGCTTTTTGTTTATCACTCGTAACCTTTCTATAATTAAATAAAAGTTTCTGTAATACTCTTCAATATACTACTCGTAGTTCTTATATGGTTCAGCTCTCTCTCTTTTATTTCAATATATTTAATAGAAAGTTTTGGTGATCATTAGCAGTTGTGTGGTAGTTTGAAAGAAATATGTGAACTTCTTTCCTTCAAAAAAAAAAAGAGAAAAAAGACAAATGGATTAAATACATACGCCATGTAAACGTTTTGTTTTATTTGTTTTTCGGGTAAGACACATCTTTATCCAAAGATGTTAGGGGATTGGGGGTAGTCATTGCCAGTATGATGGTGATTTTTATAAGGCACAATGTGGGGATAATATATAACTGCAGGGACGAACCGAATGGGTTATGGAATGGAGGAATTATAAAGGCCGGCAGAACAACTCGATTGGAACTCCCAGTTGAACCACGTCCGAATAGGTTGAAGATCACAATTAAACTAAGACGTTCGATTGGAAACTCAGTTGGACCACATCCTTTCACCGGTTTGTAAACTGCGAACCCTAACCGCGTCTTGTTGACATCGACTTACAGGTTCGAACGTCTTGATTATAATTTGATATGAATAAACAATCATCAAGCAGCAGTAGTCGGAGATGAGATAAACGGCACAACACAGTTGAATGTAAATAAACACATAGTAAAGAGGCTGAAATTGTTGATTTGGACGAAAAACACTTGCAAATATAAAAATAGAAAAAAAACCAGAAGAGGAAGGGGAGGGTAGGAGCAGAAAGTAGAAAGGGAAAGGGGAATGAGAGAGGAGGAGGGCCGAGAGAAAACGACTAGAGTTTTTTATGTTGTCTGATGAAGGTCAAATTAGTGTATCTACATTAACTGATTTTATAATTTTGTTGTGCCTTTAACATTTTCCCACATAAAACATCTTATTAATATTCCACAAAACTAATGTGAGAAGATTTAATAATAGAAATAGATAAGATCTTAGCAAATAAATGGTATATTGTTTCATCATTTATTTTTTATGATCCGCTTCATATTCATTTCAAAAGGAGATGACACGCGTCGTGGATGGAACGAAATCAAAATCTTCACCAACTCCATTATAATGAAAATGATTTCATCGTGTTTTTGACGTGGAACCTGAAAAGTAGAGGAGGATTTGACTTTAACCACAGTTTGACAAAAGAGGCTTCCAGTCGCTTTCCCTTCCTTGCACTACGGACTTTATTCGTTCATATTTTCTCGGATAATCTAATTCATACTTCAACAAACCCACGCTCAACAGCGAGGCCATCACTTTTTTATTATTATTTTTTTGGGTAATGTGATTCGCGCGTCACTTTAAAACCAAAAAATATGTAAGCACGCAGTAAGAAACGAATAAAATATCCAAATACAAAGAGTTATTACCTACATTCTTCAAATCACGAGGTAAGGAGTGATGATATCCGTGACTCACGCCGGTCTCACGGATATCATCACTCCACAGTAAGAAACGAATAAAATATCCAAATGGCAAATGCAAAGAGTTCTTACCTACATTCTTCAAATCATGCAATAGAACCTCTCAATCTCAATTTTCAAACTAACTAAAAAATATCAGTTAGTTATATTTTACCAGTATTTATATTTTTTTTTAACTTTTTGACTGGATAAAAATATACCTCTATTATAACTAATTAAATATTTTCGAGAATATCATAATTTTAGAAGAAAAATAATAAAGTTACAACTTAAATCTAACTAAGATCCAACTTTTTTCATAGTTGGCATTTAAAAAACCAAAAACAAAAAAAAACTGTCGGGGATGGAGAGAGAGAGTCGAGAAATTGAATCTAGAAGTTGGGTCTTAGTTTGATTTAAGTTATAGTCGTATCACACGAAGCACGCACAAATAAGGAATTAGGATATAATTTCACATTTGTATTACTCTTTTTTCTTAAAATTTGAATAAATTGACCGGAGGAGTGGAAAAGTAAATTATAAGTTACATTTATATGTTTTATAAAATAATTAATTTTTTTAAAAAAAAATATTTATTTATTTCATTAAATATAATTTTTTTTTAAACAAAAAAAAAAGAACTTGTCGATAATCATTCATTTTTAAATAAACAATAATTTCATCATAATCACAACCGAATTTCCCTCATAATTCTCAATCATGACATGAAAAAAAGAAAAAAGAAAAAAAAAAAGCTTGAGAATTATAATCACAAGTAATTGAATCGGAAAGCAACGGTCCTGGTGTATTTAGAAGAAGAAAATTCCTGTGATGTTCAAGCGAATAGTGCTGCACGCATTGGAGAGATAAATAGGTACGACTGATATTTTTATTGGATCATACCTCAATAATTGAGCGTTCATATTAAGACGTTTTGAAAATGAGCACTGAGCAGCAAGAGAAACAGTCAGAAAATTATGGTTGTTAGAATCAATTAAACTTGCACCTAGTATAATTAAAATATCATCTAATTCAACTTCTGGCCCTTTAGAGTGGTCCAATGCTAATAAAAAATAATGACGTAGTCCTTAAGAAATGAAGGGCATTATTGCATCACCAAATACGGTTCTTTCACATAACTCAGTAAATTTATGAGTAATTACTTATGTCAATTTAAAAAATGATGTGACTTTCTTTTTTTTTTTTTTTGAGAAAACAAATTCATTTCATTTCGTAACGTTTTAATCTAGAGTAGGGGAACTACTCTAAACAGAAAAAGCAAATTGCTCTATGATCTATAAATTTTGGTCGTGTTCTTGGCGAGCCCCTGTACGTGCTGCTTGGGTTGCATCCCTCCCCACATGACATATCGTCCAACTTTTGAGGGAATTAAGTACAACTCTAGTGTCCTCCACAATCTGCCCGTAGGGGCTCCAATTTTTCTCCCATGCCTATACTGCTTTTACTACATTAAGTGAACCACTCTCTAGTAAAAAAAAATCACAATTTGATCAAAATCTAATAATAATCAATTACAAGTTTAATGCTAATTTTAAGAGCCACAGGACACAAGAATGACATAAAAATGACTTCTAACATTACTCATAAATTTATTGCTAGTAACTTCTTGAGGAATCATATAATTTCAATTTACTCATTTGATTTTTAAGTTCAACTTTGTATATTTTTCACTTTACTCATTCTGTCTATAATTACTTACATGAAGAAGAAGAAGAAGAAAAAAAAAAAAAGGTTGAAGAACGAGAATTTAGCTTGCATATCTAGATCGGGTGAGTGTGGCCTAGAGGAGGAAACATTAATGGACCACATATTTGTCGTAGAGAAACATAGAGATATGCCATGGACGAAAATAAATATGGAGAAAGGAGACTCACAACCAGTCCAATTACTTGAAGAGATACCAACGAGTGATGGTTCAATGGCCCAAAAAAATTCTCAAAGTGGTTAGACATATACTAGGACGTGGGTTCGAATCTCCGCAATGAAAAATCCCCACATATGCCTGATTAGTATTAATTATTTTGGTTTTCATTGATGGTCTAGTAGGGCTGAATCAGGCTATAACTTAGTCGGACTTGAGGGAGCGCCTGTAGTTTTTACCATTTAGGCTTTTCATGTGCGGCTTCCAGCAAGTAGGTGCTACTATAGTCACGCCCATATAGAATAGTTATAGTTGATCTCTCTGGCCTACCTTTATTGCTAAATTTTTTTTAAAAAAAAAAGAAATTTTTTTTAAAAAAAACCCTACTTGAAGAGATGAGGAACATTATTCCCACCTACAACGCCAGCTATTGAAGCATATTTTGGTTCCCACTATCCGGGACAAGTGATTTTTGGTGACCATTTTTCTTGTATTATTGGTATCTCATTGCTATTTAATATAATATTATAAGAATGTCATATAACTTAATAATATAGCACTTACAAAGAACAATTGTATACTAATCTATTAAATAATATTAATATTTGTTTAGAAATGTATGTCCCTTTTAAAACGAGACTCCTCCATAGATATTTGGGTTTGGTACTCTAAAAAAACCTACAACACATTTATTGTGGTTTTTAGTCTCTCAATTTTCATAAAACACTTAAATTAAATCTGAACAATTAAAAAAAATCATAAAAGATACTATCTTATTATTATTATTTTTTTTTTAAAAAAAAATTGTTTACAAAATCCGAGCAAAATTCCTTCCTAATATAATTTTTTTTTGATATGTTCACACAAAAGAAAGGAGATGAGAGATTCGAACTAATAACTTCTGTTTTATGAGGTGTGATCTACAGTCGATTAAACTACTCCTTAAAAACTCCCTAATATAATTTTTAAATAATTGTCATATGACACTTCTATATAAAAGGATTTGGCTTATATAGTGTAAATCAATGGTCTATATTTAATTTTAAACATTCTAAGAGAAAGAAAAAGTAAAATTAAATGTAGAATTAAAACTTAAAACAATACCTAAACCAAATGAAGAAATATGGTGGGACAGTCCCATCTCCTTTATGGCGGGCATTCCATAGATATGTGTAGCCCAACAGAATCCCTCTTCGTTATGGTGGGACAATCCATCTTCAAAAAAAAAAAAAAAGAAGTTATTTAAAAATTAAAACTATTTTCCTTTAAAACAAAAGGAAAAAAGAAATTGCGTTTCCACCGGCGAGTAGAGTAGACCCTTCAGGTGGCCGCACCTAGTCCTCGAAGGCCTTAGGCCACTTTATATAAATAAAAAAGAAACCTTTCACGGTGTTTACAAATCTTCCTCTCCCTTCTCTCTCTCTCGGGCTTCATAGTTCGGCGAGAGAATTTAATGTAAATGTCATTCTCTTGAGGACAAAACACAGCCAAACAGAAAGGCGCCATCCGAGCTTAGAAAAAAAAAGAAAAAAAAGAAAAAGAAAAAGGTGCCCTCTGCCTCCGGCCTCTATATTCTCGCCAAAACATAACCATACGCCCTGTCGTTATTCGTTGCCCAAAACGCTCAGAAAGCAGAGTCTGAGGGAGGAGCTCAGACTCTCTTCCACTCCTCCGCTTCGCCAGGTACGTTATATCTGCTAACGTAAAAAGAGTTTGAGCCTTTGTCCTGTTTGTAAATTTGTATGCAAGCCTTTTGTCTATCAATTTGAAGTGGATCTATGGCTCACTTCTCTGCCCTTACTTTTCTAGATTATTTATTTGTTGATTTCTCTGGGTTGGTATCGAGTTGAATGTTCGTAGTTAGATCTTTTTATTCGTTTGTTAGTGGATCTTGCTCTTTTTCATTGTGTATAATGTGTTAAGAAGTTTCTTGAACTCCTTTTTTGATGCCCAAAGACGTCTAAATGTTGTTCTGGGAATTGGGTTTCAAAGATCTTGATTGAGTTTTTTTGCCAAAAAAAAAAAAGAAAAGGAATATGGTCTTCGTTATTTTTATCAACTAAGCTGATTTTTGTTGTTGTTGTTGTTGTGGTTGTTGGTGTTGTTATGGTTCTATTGTTGGTCAACGTCGGGATAGTTTTGGGAAATTATAAAAGTCCATCTGGCAAAATTCTTAGTTGTGTTGCTTATTCTCGCTTTCCCATTGTTTTTTTTTTTTTTTTTTTCTGAAATTAAGGCTTTAGAATTGTCTGTCTCATTGGCAAAATATGTGACATTTTTGTCTCCAAGAGACAGCGGGCCCGAATGGCGCTTCTGGATTTGCTGCGATGGTCAGAGTCAAAGCTGAGGGCAACAGATGGTTTGGATGAATAGGGTCAAATGGAGTAGGCTGATCAAAGAACTAGTAATTTTTTATTTTTTATTTTTACTAAAAAAAAAAAATGTGGCTAGTAATAGCTTGTTGGCAATTTTTGATACGATCCGTGAATCTGATACAAACTCAACATGAAATTAAGCAGTTTATGGATGAGTGGTCTGACATGTTTAGTTAAATAAGTTGAATTATAGTTGATCTATATACTTCTATGAGAAATGATCAAAATCATTCATCATCCAATTTTTAACCCATCTCTATACACTAGATGGGTGAATCCACCATTTGATTTGTGGAACCCACATTTGGTCCCACAAATCTAATGGTAGATTTGCAAAAGGGATGGCTGGGAGAATAGTGTGTAACATGACTCATAGTTTTCTACTCATGTTTTAACATGACTTGAGCTTGATACGTGACATTTAGGGCTGACAATTTTTGACATGATCTATAAATATGACATGAACTCAACACAAAATTAGCGGGTTATAGTTGAGGGATTTGTCCCGTTTGATTAAATGAGTCGGATTAAGGTTAGCTTATATAATCTTATATCCATGTTTTAATATGACTCGAACATGATATGTGATATTTAAGACCAACAATTTCTGATAGGATCTATGAATCTAACATGAATTCAACACAAAATTAGCAGGTTATAGTTGAAGGATCTATCCCGTTTAATTAAATTGGTCGGATTAAGGTTAGCTTTTATAATCTTATACCCATGTATCAACATGACCCGAACACGACACTTGAGCACAAATTACGACCTCTAGTTCTGAACAACTAGCTTCTTTCCTTATGCATGGTTGATAATTTGAGGAGTTCATTTTTTATTTTATTTTATTGAAATTTATTTTTTATAGATATAAACATTATACTCTTATCCCAAGTTATGTTATTATGGACATAATCAAGTGAGATGACATTGAATTGCTGATGGTTGGGGAGGGGAATAATTCGTATGCGAAAAGGTGTTATTATAGGTTGAGGTTGATGGAGATATCGAATTTCACTGGATAAGATATTTCAGTTTTTTGGACCATTCTGTTTACTTTTAGATGTTGGTTTGCCTTACCGCTTCACTACTCTCTCAACCTTACTGTAGCTAATGCATTTTGCTACTTGCGTTTTTAAGTTGATATATTATGGAAACAAGGATTAGATTGTCCAAAGAAAGTAAAAATGTTGGCTTGGAAGCTTTAATGTTGTCTTAGTTGAGTGTTATATCTTGTAGGTGAACTCATTTGGCAGCCATCATGTATCTACTGAGAAGGCACCCTCAGAATCATCAAGAGAATGACTCTTCACAGAAAGATGCAAAGGTTATTAAACTACTTGGACATCATTCTAGGGCAGAGTGCATTTATCTTTGATTTTTCTTCTCCTTTTTATTGATTGCCACCAAGTTTGCTCTCTATTATGATGATTCTGTTCATAATAGAGCTGAAGGTTTTCATAACACATTGAAATAGACACTTAATGAGGCATATTACGAACAGGTCAATGAACTCAGGACTGCTATTGGACCTCTATCTGGACGTAGTTTAAAGTTCTGCACTGATGCATGCCTGAGGAGATATTTAGAAGCTCGGAACTGGAATGTTGATAAGGCAAAGAAAATGTTGGAAGAGACATTCAAGTGGAGGGCCGCTTATAAGCCTGAAGAAATTCGTTGGGTAAGTCATGTTTTCGACGACATGCAAAAACTAGAAGTAGGTATGTTGTAATTTTATGGTCGTTTTATACTTTTAGTTATCTTTTCTTTGTTAAAATTAGTGTCTCCTCCCTTGCATCACAGAGTCATTAATCTCAATATCGTTTCAAGTCTAATTTTCAAACCTTAATTCTTTGTTAACTAATTAGAAGCTTTCATAGTAGTCAACATTGGGGGAAATGCCAGTTCCAGAATGGCTTCATTCGGAATTTAAATTGTTTTTGCAATAGCCAATATATTATTACCCTTTCTCCATGACATGCATGTGATGACCGAGGCTGTGACATGTAGCACTTATTGATGCTAATATTTCAATACTGTTTTATTTGAGCCTCCCCTTACTTTAGAAAGATGATATTGTCCAGCATGAAATAGCCCACGAAGGCGAGACTGGCAAAGTGTCCAGAGCAGATTTTCGTGATCGTCTTGGAAGGACTGTGCTTATAATGAGGCCAGGGATGCAGGTTGGTCTGACGATTTTCTTTTGTAATGTGTGTTAATGTCTCTTGGCTTTTTATGAATCAATTAGTTAACTCTTTTTTGTCTTTTTCTTTTTTTCCCCATTTGTCAGAACACCACATCAGGAGAGGATAATGTTCGCCATTTAGTCTATCTTTTAGAAAATGCTATCCTGAACCTTCCTGAAGGTCAAGAACAAATGTCGTGGCTGATAGATTTCACTGGATTTTCATTGAACTCCAATCTCTCTGTTAAAACCGCCCGTGATATTATTAACATTTTACAAAATCACTACCCCGAGAGGCTTGCTGTTGCATTTCTGTATAGTCCACCAAGGATTTTTCAGGCATTCTGGAAGGTTTGATCTCCTGCTCTGTTTTGATTTTGGTTTTTGGCTACATAGATATTATTGTTTCTTTGTACCGTTGGACTGAAGTTTAACAATTACTGCTTCTTCCTCCTTTCAAGAACCTGTTTATCAATCTTGGCATGGAAGCAAATCATTATGTAAAATTTCTTGTCAGGCTTGGGGATTGTCATTCTCAGATTGATTTAGATCCTTCAGTAATTTGTGCTACTCTCTCGATTTTTATAGCCTGTCAAGTACTTCCTGGATGCTAAGACATTTCAGAAGGTGAAGTTTGTATACCCCAAAAGTAAAGATAGTGTGGAGCTCATGAAGACATACTTTGATGTAGAAAACCTTCCAAGCGAGTTTGGGGGAAAAGCCACCCTAAATTACGACCATGAGGAGTTTTCACGATTGATGGCCCAGGATGACGTAAAAACTGCTAAGTTCTGGGGATTTGATGAGAAGCCTACAGCATTATGAAGGCCATTCAGGAGAAGAGGTGAGGCAGTAGCCAATACCCATTGCACCCGCCAGCTAGCTGAGTGAACACTTTCTAGTGCTCAGAGTAGTAAATATGTGCAATGCAGCCTGACTGAATAGATGATGCAAACTTTAGTATCAAGTTTATTAATTTACTGATGGGAACAGGAAATGATGCTCTTGCTCAGTTCCTTGTTCTGGGGTTAATGAACATACATTTCTTGTGCTTATTTCTAACTATGATAGATATAACTGCCATTTCCTCTTTAAATATCTTCGTCTTCCTAATGTTCCCTATTTTCAAGATAAGCGAATGTAATTTTTATTCAATTTTTGTATTAAAAAAAAAAAAATGTTACATTTCTGAAATATTGTTTTGGTAGTTTGTCTTACACTTGGAGCTCAGGAGACGGGCAACTAGGGTAGCCTTCCTAGAGAGGAGTGGTGTAGGCAGGTGGGCCTTGCACCTACCCTCTGTGTAGCTGCCCAAATTGCATTAGAGTTCGTGCAAGAGTACATCAATTGGCGTGACTCTCATTTATCATACTCATCTTACATTAGTTGGTGTGATGTGTTTTAAGTGGTTTTTTATTTTTTATTTTATTTATGTTAAGTAGTTAGTATAAAAAAATACCTAAAACGTGCACATCAATTAGTGTGAAATGAGTATGATAAATATGTGTAAAAAAGAGAATTACTTATTTGTTAAATCATTGATTCAAGTACAGGCCTAGTAGGCCACCCAATGCAATGCCACCGGGCCACAAAAAGGCGAAGCAAAAGAGTGTTGCAATAGTTACTTTCCAAGTTTGGTTGTCATACAACTACCAGATTATTATTATTATTATTATTTCTCTATTCAAAGAGGGAAAATGGAAAAAGGGAATTACTGCTGCTAGAGTTACCTTGGCCTACGTGCCCTTTTTTTGTGCACCTTAATTCGTGTTATAAATATGAAGTGCCAATTATCAAATTGATCGACATTGAGTTATAGAGGACTTCCCGTATTTCTTTTACTCGAAACAAAGAGTGGCTCTCATATTTTGACTCTTAGAAAGAATATTAAATTGGTTATCAAACTCTAGGATTGGTAAAACTTGGATCATCTAGTGATGATGGGTGAAGGGCGTGATAAGGATTGGGGTCTGTCACAAAAATTCGGGCAATTTAAGCTAAATGGCTATGGGTTCAATGGTATAGGCTTCTACGGTGTGGATATTCTAGACTAGTCCTAATAAGAAAATAAAACAAGGAAAAAAGTACAAAAACTCCGTTCAAATTAAAACTCAATTTGTAATGCCTTCAAACTAAAAATTGCATCAATTTTCTCTTCCCCATTCACTCAAACTACCAAAAAATTGTAATCTACCCCTTTTGTCCTGCAGAAAGACAAAAAGGCCCTTAAAAATATTTTCTATAAAATAAAAATACTCCTAAAACTTCAAGGAAAAAAAGAAGCAGCAATGGGTCACCGCTTTTTCTTTATTTTTTAATTAATTGATATTCTTGTCATCGGAGGGATATTGCAAATTTTTAGTAGTTTAAAAAGGACGTTGATGCAATTTTTAGTAAGAGACATTTCAAGTTGAGTATTAGTTTGAGATGAATATATAATTTTCTTGAAAATAAGCTTAGGGCTCAAGATCAAATCAAATTATAGGCCCACTATTACCGGAGCCCAAAAAAGCCTTAAAGGTGTCTAAAATATAAGACCTTTTTTTTCTCAGAAAGTTTCTCTTGGAAGAATTCTCTCCTACTGACTTGTCGGAAGCTCCCCCGCTGGCTGCAGGCTGGCGCCGAACATGTGAAATTTGGTATCATCAGGTCCCATTGGCAATTGGTTGTGGGCTGCAATAGTCTTCAAGATTTCAAACCGTTTATATAATCAGAAACTTATATTGTTCATTAAGAGAGTCTACTATCAACATGCAGTTCCCCACACATCCATTTGAACCAACAAAATAGTAAGCAAGTCTGCGAGGAGCTAATGACATTGGGTAGATAAAATTCACAAGACAGGAACAGCCACTTCTTATTGCATTTGACAACTAGTGACGTTTTCCCTGTACATAGGCTAATTGAGCAGGAAAGTGTACTCGATCAAAGTTCATTGGAGTAGAGACACTCATCCACAAGTTGGCGAAGGTTGGGATTCTCCAAGGCCGCAGCGACTCTTTCCTTGTCATTTAACTGCTTGTTAACTACCAAAAGGACAAATTACACAACATCTGTATCAGTTTGGAGTGATTGGAGTAGGGAATAATACAGGAAATATAAATATACCCCAAGACAGACTATTAGTTCTATCGTACTATAAGAAAAATGCATGAAAATGATGCTAAACTCTCGTATTTTTCATTTCAGTTTTCTGTACAAATCTATAAAATATTGTAAAATTTGTATGTTAATATGCCCTTTTAAGGTACAATGGCTATATTTTTAAAAGCCTACTGTTTGGAAAATTTGTTCTCGTGATGAAGTTTGTCGACCATTACCCAATCTTCAGATTGAAAATAGGAAAGAAGAAAAACGTGAATTTAGTGTCGAATGGAAATACGTTTGGGATTCACCTGATTCTTCGTTTGCATGAGATCCAGGAGATACTTTGATGTCTACCTGAAATGCGCATCAAATTTATGGATGAGACAATAGTGCAGTGCAGAAAGAAGTATAAAAGTATAAACAGACCCACATTCTATAGAGTCTGACAAACTCCCATTCAAGGAACTTCTAAAGTCTGCATTTGATATTTGATTAAATATAACATGAACCGCCTACTCCTTTCAAAACTACAAGAATCAATGCACTAACTATTAGCTTTCTGAGTAAATATGCAAAAGAATAGGTTTACCAATCGCATGTGCCATCACTGTTGAAACCATA
The DNA here is from genome assembly GCA_006937295.1 of Carpinus fangiana. Classification (NCBI taxonomy): domain Eukaryota; kingdom Viridiplantae; phylum Streptophyta; class Magnoliopsida; order Fagales; family Betulaceae; genus Carpinus; species Carpinus fangiana. Next base: position 59,279,215 of record CM017321.1, read on the forward strand.
AAGAACGAACAAAATGCTCCAAAGTGAATTAAAAAAAGAACTCTACAATAGCAACAAAGAAAATCTTGAGTTTGAGTCAATAACTTAATACAGAAACTGACCTTATAATGCGGCGGGAAATAATGTTTTAGTTTCACTCTTAGGCATAGGCCGATTACGGTTGCCATACTGCAGTGCTGGATGGTTGGTGTGAAAGTGATCCTAATATAAACAATTTGATTTTAGCACCCCAAAATAAAATATAATCAAGTCGCTTAAATTTATACTCTTGCAATATTAATTAAACAATTAAATTTACTATTTCAATCGGACTCTCCGGTTTACTCATTTCAATTAAATATTTTATATTTTACAGTTATCATCGGTGTAAGTAATAAGTATTCTCCAAAGTTTTTCCTTTTTAGTTAAATATTTTATGTTATGTGTTCGGCATCAACCATTTATTATTGGTTTGAGCTTTTAGACTATCAATAGTTTAAGTTAGGCATCTTAATACCAAAATTTTTGAAAGGACAAATTAAGGCAATCAAATTCAAGGTATTTGCTCAATAATAATCATATTTGGAAGATATGGGTTTCGATCATATATTGCAATTCCCAAGTAACAACAGTTGGATCCAAAGTCAAAGAAATGAAAATGGAGCTCTGCGAATACTCACAGAATACGACCGAGCTTGTCATCAACGGTGATCGATTCCTCCGAAAGAACGCTGAGCTGTTCCAAAGAGTAGGGATGCTCCGGATCTCTTATATCCCTCACGAAATTTGCCAATTCGAGTCAAAGATCCCAAATTTGTTGTATCGAAAACAGTCAGTACAAAATTACTGAACTTAGAAGGAAAAAAAGAAAAGGATATCATAGATTTCTAGAGGATCAACGGCGTCGTCTCCGTGAAGATCTTCGGTGCGAGCGACCCTTTCCTTCTTAGCGTGAACCACGGGGTTGGCGTTGATAAGACCCAGCGTCATCTTCGCCCCCCTTGTCTCTCTTTTCTGTTTTCCTCTCGTGGAAACTGGAAAGCGTTGTTGGCTGTTGCTGTTTGTTCACGGACCAGCTCGGTCGAGTTTCGTAACGATGGTTAATTATTTTATTTCATTGCATAATGACATGTTGAAATTCCCATTGCCATAACAGCATGACACGTATAAGAAGATGGCCAATGATAACGCACCACGTGTTGATTGTTAGGAATACTTCGACTTTTACTGCATTGCACATTTGCACCTCACAGTCGGCGGCAGCTGCTGTCAGGCTGTCAGCGGCACTACCTAAGTATAGTGTCCGATATTAAATAATTTAAATTTATTATTTAAATTCTGTACTATAAACATATTGCATTATTGCTGATTAAGTATTAGTTTATAAAAAAAATTCAAAGTAGTAATATATAATATATCAATATTTCACAAATATTTATTATCGCTGAGAGTTTTTTTTTTTTTTTTTAAGGCGTTGAGAGGTCATTTAAATCAATTTTATGTGATTTTGTTTAGAATTGAACTTTTTGTTTAAAAAAATCGCAATGTCAACTCAAACATATTCTTATTAATCAAAATTACTTTGAAAATCTTTTATAAATCATATAAAACATTAATATTTATTAAATTTAGTTAGTATTATCTATTTTTCACCTTCAACATATTAGTTCGAGATCAACTAAAACATTTGGTGTTACAATGAATAGCAACTTAGCACAATGTCTATATTAAAAAAAATAAAATTTGTTTCTCACCATCCTTCTCGTTTCTAAATAAAAATATAAAAATAGAATATAATTTAAAAAATAAAACACAATATTTAGAAACAAGTAGAACCATTTTACGGTCAATATTAAATTTTACATATTTAATAGTATATATATATATATGTGTATATAATAATAATAATAATAATAATAATATATACATTACAAAATATGACCTTGGAATGGCTTTGAATCTTTGATCTTCAACAATTTGACACTTAAAAATTGCTAAAAACACTGGTGATTCAAGCGGTGTCGTATTGCTTCAGTATCATACTTAAAGCTCCGATGAAAAAGCTCCGGAACTGATTGACGACGACGACGACATGGTACACAGTGCCTACGATTCCTTCGAGCTCCTCAGCAACTGCCCTACCAAGATCGACGCTGTCGAATCGTACGGCTCAAAGCTCCTCCTCGGCTGCTCCGATGGGTCCCTCAAAATCTACGCTCCCGAATCCTCCGGCTCCGATCGCCCTCCGCCGTCCGATTACCACGTTCAGGCGCAAGAACTGCGCAATGAACCGTACGCACTAGAGAGAAACGTGTCCGGGTTCTCGAAGAAGCCTCTGGTCTCGATACAGGTCCTGGAGTCGAGGGAGCTTCTTCTATCGCTCTCGGAATCGATCGCGTTCCATAAGCTCCCCAATTTGGAGACCAACGCTGTGATCACCAAAGCGAAGGGCGCGAATGTGTACTCGTGGGACGATCGGAGAGGCTTCTTGTGCTTCGCGAGGCAAAAGAGGGTCTGTATTTTCAGGCATGACGGTAATTCCCTGAATTCGTTGCTATCTCTTGCTGGATTTTTAGGTGTTTGAGTTTTGGTTCAATATCATTGTTTGTTTGGTTGCTGAGCAAGTATGAGAAAGAATGTGAAAACTTGGCAACTCTATTAACTTTTAAGTGGTTAATTGTGTGTCGTGGAGAATACCATGTTGTGATAACGTTGAAAATGAAGATACAATCACATATTGTATGTAAAATGCCAAAAATTGTCATTTTTTTAACTGGCTTTTAAATGTGCTTTTTCATCTATATTGTATGGATAAGTGGATGTGTTTTCGTAATTTGGCTGAGGTTTGCTGAAGTTTTTGTCGATGAATATAACTAATATTGTGGATATCTGGTGGAAGTAACTCTTTTTTTTTTCTTCCTCTTTTTCCTTTTTGTATGTGTTGTTTAGGGGGTCGAGGATTTGTGGAGGTGAAAGAATATAATGTTCCGGATACGGTGAAGTCGATGTCTTGGTGTGGTGAGAATATATGTTTGGGTATTAGAAAAGAATACATGATCTTAAACGCCACTAATGGTGCATTGACTGAAGTATTTCCTTCCGGGAGGCTAGCCTCACCTTTGGTGGTCTCTCTTCCTTCGGGGGAACTTCTTCTTGGGAAGGTATTATTTTCTTTGTTGGCTGTTGATATTCTGCTTTCGTGGACAGGAATTGCTCATTGAATGTATATTTTGTGGTTGTTGGGTACACATACGCTAACTGAATGCTAAAGACAATTCAAAAAATTTCCCTATAGTGAAACATTTCATTCCTTCTGTTGTGTGTGGAACATACATGCAGAAATATGATCCTGTATTGAATTCTGGTTGTCGAATGATATGAATGTTTATTATTTTCCATAGGAGAACATTGGTGTCTTTGTGGACCGAAATGGGAAGCTTCTTCAAGAAGGTAGGATTTGTTGGTCAGAGGCCCCTGCAGAAGTTGTCATTCAGAAGCCATATGCAATAGCTTTATTGCCAAGATATGTTGAGGTAGCCTGACCATTTGCTAAGCAAGAGTAACTTATGTGCTTTTCTGTAGTTGGGTGTGCAATTATTCATATTCTGCAACTTGTGTTTTTCAGATTCGTTCTCTTCGAGATCCATATCCATTGATACAGACTGTGGTTCTCCGAAATGTCCGTCATATTGGCCAAAGCAACAATTCTGTAATTGTTGCATTAGAAAATTCTGTCTATGTGCTCTTCCCTGTTCCGCTCGGTGCACAGGTATTCAGTTAGATATGAAGCATTTTCTTTGGAAGCCTAAGACTAGGACAAGACCAAGAAAGAAGCTTTTTATAGTCTAGGAACAAGTGTCCATTGTAGTTAATTAGGTCATTAACATTTAATCTTATTTTGTGTTTGGTTTTTCTGGAGTTGGGATATATATGTAATTCTATAATTATTGGGTGCGAGCTGAAGTTCTAGGCCACGGGTTTTGGTCGACTCTATTTCAGAGATTGTTTACCAGTCAACTAAGGATTCAATTACAGCTTTCTTCTTGCTTCTTTGAGGTACTAATTCATGCCATTTCACTTACCCAATCAAGAACCTATAAAAATCCTACAAACCCATTTATTTTCCCCAACCATTATCTATCAAACACCAACCATATTTATCTGCTGTCCAAATCTCCTATAACCTAATTCTCAATTCCTGCAACTTTTCAGCCACCAAGTTACAATCTTTTCACACTCAACTCAAACTGCAAACGGCAAATACGTTTATAAGCCCTGAAGCCACAACATGTAAACCCTAAAGTCCTCCTCCATAGGCATCCGTAGCCATATTTCTTAATCTGTCCTATGTTGGGTATTCCTAGTTCTTCTATAAGAAATGCCAATGGTATCTGTTAGTAGCTTGAAGTGTGGATGCATCTCTTTCTTTGGAAGTGAATGGATGAGTTAGACATGTTAATACAAAATTGAATTATTCTTAAGATTTCTTAATCGTGTAAATGTTTGTATGTCCTGTTTATATTTGTCATTATATTATGCCCATGAATAATGCTTTTTGCAATGACATATGTGGGCTAACTAAAAAAGCACATGATGATTTTATGCCCTGAAAGTGCAGTAAGAGTTCTCAACCAAATTGCAGATTGTACAATTAACAGCATCTGGCAATTTTGATGAAGCCTTGGCTTTGTGTAAGCTGCTTCCACCAGAAGATTCAAGTCTTCGTGCAGCAAAAGAGGGGTCAATTCATCTGAGGTGGTCTTAAGATGTTTATTAATATCTCATAACTCATTAAGATGTTTATTAATATCATGGTCTTTGTTACTAGGTACGCTTTGTGAAAGTTTTTTGCTATATTATATAGTTAGTGGATTTAAAGAATTCATCGATGGCCAATTAAAATTACTTTATCTAATCTAAATACTTACTTCATGTCTCTTTTTCCCTACCGGCTGGTGTTGCCAATCGCATAGAGAAGTTGAAAGAGGATTTTATGTGTGGTGGTTTTGGTGAAGAATTCAAATTCCACTTGGTTAGCTGGCCTAAGTAGTGTAATCCAAAGCTCTGAAGGTGGGTTGCGGGTCCGAAATTTACTTGTATTCAATTGAGCTTTTTTGGGGAAGTGGCTTTGGTGCTATGCTCATAAGATAGAGGCCTTATGGAGGGAGGGTGGTTGTGGATCCTAAACATGGCAGTGCGTGGGGTGGGTGGTGTTCAAATGAGGTCCATGGGACGCATGGTGTGGGGCTTTGGAAAAATATCAGGAGGAGCTGAGGGGAGCTCTCTATCATTCTAGATTTGAGGTGGGCAAAATTTACTTGTGTTCAACCGAAATCTTTTGGGGAAGTGGCTATGGTGCTATGCTCATGAAAGAGAGGCCTTACGGAGGGTGGTTGTGGATTTTAAACATGGCAGTGCGTGGGGTGGGTGATGTTCAAATGAGGTCTATGGGACGTATGGTGTAAGGCCTTGGAAAAATATTAGGAGGAGCTGGGAGAAGCTCTCTAGTCATTCTAAATTTGAGGTGAGCGATGGCTCCAAAATTATATTTTTGGCATAAAGTGTGGTGTGGGGATCAAGCCCTTGTGATAGATTTTTCTGAACTTGTTCAATACTGCACGTTTAAGGAAGGTGTCGTGGTAGATCATTTGGAGCTTTGAGGATCATGAGAGGACATTGGTGGAATTAAAGGCTTTATTTTTTAAGACGCTTTACCATTGGGCTGTTGCTTTTGACTTCACTTATTGTTCTAGTTATTTTTTCTTCTTCTAGTTAGGTGTCTCTCTTGTATATATCCTGAGTACTTGGGTTGCGACTTTGCGTTTTTACTGAATTTTTGATTACTTATAATAATAAAAAAAAAAGGATTTCATCAATGGCCATAGATGAATCATGCATGTTATGCATTTAATCAACCGTTTGAATTAAATGAGTTTGTCTTACTGTATCCCAGGTATGCTCACTACCTCTTTGATAATGAAAGCTATGAGGAGGCCATGGAGCATTTTTTGGCATCTCAAATAGATATAACCTATGTACTTTCTTTATATCCATCTATTATCCTTCCTAAAACAACAATGATTCCAGAGCCAGAGAAGCTGGTGGACATTTCTTGGGATGCTCCATATCTCTCAAGAACTTCATCTGGTTTATCAGACGATATGGAAGCTCCATCCCCACAGCAATTGGAATCTGACGAGAATGCAGCACTAGATTCCAAGAAAATGAGCCATAATACTCTCATGGCTCTCATTAAGTTTTTACAGAAGAAAAGATACAGTATAATTGAAAAGGCCACTGCTGAGGGAACAGAAGAGGTTGTTTTAGATGCAGTTGGAGATAATTTTGTGTCGTATGACTCTAGTAGGTTCAAAAAATCAACAAAGGTGAGCTGCCTATTTTCTTTTCTAGGTGATTCAACTATTTTGATATGATGGATGATACATGAATTCCGAGCCTTATTTTATGTGTTTACATGATTATAGAGATTGTGAATACTATTGAATGCAAACTTGCTACTTTTTCTATGTTTGTTGGAATATATGTGTTATTAAACTTATAATAACCTCAGTTATCAAAAAAATATACTTAGAATAAGCTGAAAAATATTTTATGCATAGATAAATAATTTGTTATTGTAAAATAGTTGTTAATATGAGCTATATCTTAATCAAATGTGGGAATTTTTGTGTCATCTTAAACATTTTTGTTTACATTAGAATATACTTGATCTCGTTCAAAGTCTGTTGGGTAATTTAATAAATATATATTAAAATGTTGGTGCCATGGATGTCACAGTATTTGATTAATGTATTGTAATCTCAGTCCAGCTAATGTCTATTTGTAGGTCTTCTTATTTGGTTTGTCTAAACATGTCAAATAAAGCCAGTTTCTTAGATGCAATATTTTGGTCCTCAGGGGCGTGGTAACATCCACATTAGCTCTGGTGCTAGGGAGATGGCAGCAGTACTTGACACAGCTCTACTCCAAGCTCTGCTTCTTACTGGACAGTCTTCTGTGGGTTTAGAATTACTGAAAGGCGTTAACTACTGTGATGTGAAAATATGTGAGGAAATTCTTCGAAAAAAGAATCATTATGCTGCTTTGTTAGAACTATACAAGTGCAATTCAATGCACCGTGAAGCTCTTAAACTTCTGCATCAATTAATAGAAGAGTCGAAATCGAATCAATCACTAGCTGAGCTTACCCAAAAGTTTAAGCCCGAATCAATTATTGAATACCTCAAGGTAAGCTCTGTTACTTGGTAGGGAAATTTTTTCTTGGTGTCAGTTAAGGTTCTTTTTTGAAAACCATATTGTGTTAGTGACATGGAAGCATTACACTCGCTACTCTTTCCACATACAAGAGTCTGGATGAACTGGATACTAACTTTACTGTAATCTCCTGTGTATTTATTTTTAGTGCTAAGATGGTTCCCTTCTATTTTGTTCAACCTTCACCTTCCTCCACATGTATTCAGCCTTTTAAATTGTCAGCCAACACTTTTCCAAAGAATCTGAGTTGTGACAATAATTTCTTCCATGGTCCTTACTAAGTTCAATGTTTCTTGGCATTCATCACTGAATTTTATGCATGCGTTTGTGTGAATGCATACATGGTCACCTCTTTTCCACCTACCTTAAACTGAAGAAGGTGATCAGAGGTTTTCTCTCTGAATGATAATTATGGAAATTTCTAATTTATTCCATGCCCTGGTTAGTTAAAGCACCAAGTATTAGCATCTGGTATAGAATTTGCTTCTTTTCTTTTTTTTTCTTCTGGCAGCAGTTTGATTTTATAGAATTTCAGAATTTGATTAAGAGTTGACTTAGAGCCAGCATATGTTATATATGTACTAAGATTTGATGGGTTTTCCTATGCAGCCTCTCTGTGGGACTGATCCAATGCTTGTCCTGGAGTGCTCAATGCTTGTTCTTGAAAGCTGTCCGACGCAAACTATTGAGCTGTATTTGTCTGGAAATATTCCAGCAGACTTGGTTAACTCTTACTTGAAGCAACATGCTCCAAGCATGCAGGCCAAGTACTTAGAACTCATGCTTGCAATGAATGAGAATGGGATCTCAGGAAATCTGCAAAATGAAATGGTGAAGACCTCATGTATTTAGTTTGGAAATTTTAAAGGAATAAATATTTGTTATTTGAGAGTCGGTACAACTGTCAAAATTGAATGTAAAAGAAAAAGATTGAAAAATAAAAGTTACTTGACAGAACAGTTCTGTTATGCCAAATTGAGCTAGTTCACTGTTGTCATGGTTAGTGTAGGTGATTATGGTAGTTTGACTGATTTTACTAATAAAAATTTTTTATACTTGTCATTTTATGCATGGTAGGTTCAAATATATCTCTCGGAAGTACTTGATTGGTATGCAGATCTGAGTGCTCAACAGAAATGGGATGAGAAAGCTTATTCCTCGACAAGGAAGAAATTATTGTCTGCTTTAGAGAGCATCTCAGGATATAATCCAGAGGCTTTGTTGAAACGTCTTCCACTAGATGCTTTATACGAAGAGCGTGCAATATTGCTGGGTAAAATGAACCAACATGAACTTGCCTTGTCTCTATATGTTCATAAGGTACTTGCCAACGTAAACCAACATATTTTCCTTGATAGAAAATCTGCATGCAAGGGGACATTAAATGAGTCTGTAAATATGTTGGGTGCCACTAGCCACCCAAAGTGCGTATGGTGATGATGTTCTTAATAAGAAACTATTAATTTCAGCTGTGCATTGTTACTGGAAATCCTGCTAGTTGGGTTGGCTTTTTTAATTTCAATTGGCAATTGAACATGGTTGTTTGTTTGTTTATGTGACTTCTTATGTAAAGGTGGAAAACCTTGATAGAGCCCACCACCTCTCCATCACTTTAATGGGTAATGTTCTCTCTTTTCACCATTTGATCAAAAGAGCTGGGTTGGGTTTCCCCTCACGAGGTTATACATAAAACTGGTGGAGGTTTTGTCGAACATTCGTCCTTCCACATTATTATACTTGGCTTATACTCATTTTAACTAGGCCTTAATCCCCATCCTTTATATTGGGTTATCTTTAGTGAAACTGTATAGCCTTGCTATAGTTTTACTAACCATTCATATCATGATCAGAAAGCTTTTTACGGGGCTTGGATTCACACCAGTTTTTGAATTATTTGTTTAAATAGTTTATGGCATTTATATCTGATTTCAGTGGTTTGCCAAAGTGAATTTCATGGATTTTTTATTTTTTATTATTATTATTTTTTTATTTTTGAATTTTTGACAAAAGATAAAAGTCTTAAATTTAATGGATTTGTTTGTTCATACTGGGACCTTGGCTTTTATGAGTTGGTTGAATTTGAGATTGAATTTTTCAGCTTACATGTAGTCATTACTTGCAGTGCTTTCTATCCTATTACAAACTCTATCTATAGTGTATTATCTCAACATATGAAACTAGATGTTCTTTGATCCAACCCAATATATTGCTTTATGTTCTTATTAAGACTCACTGAGGTATCAAGTTTTGTTGTATTTGTAGCTTTATGTTCCTGAGCTGGCACTGGCCTATTGTGATCGGGTATACGAGTCTGCAGTTCATCAACCATCTTTTAAATCTTCTAGCAACATATACCTCACTCTTCTGCAAATTTATCTGAATCCTCGGAGGACAACCAAGAACTTTGAAAAGCGAATTACAAATCTAGTATCACCTCCAAATACAAGCATTCCAAAGGTCGGCTCATGGACTTCAGTTAAGGCTAAAGTTGGCCGTGGAAATAAGAAAATTGCTTCAATAGAAGGTGCAGAGGACATGCGAGTCAATCTGAGTGGCACCGACAGTAGCCGGAGTGATGGTGATGCAGATGAATCTAGTGAGGAAGGAGGTTCTACTATTATGCTTGATGAGGTCCTTGATCTGTTGAGCCAAAGGTGGGATAGAATAAATGGAGCTCAAGCTCTCAAACTCTTACCAAGGGAAACGAAACTACAGGTATCAATTTTATTGATGGAGGACTTAAAAACTTATGCTTGTGAGAGTTTGGGAATAGTGAGGAAATAATCTTATGCTTGTCTTGGTCAACATCTTTTTTTTTTCACCCCCTTTCTCAATTATGCTTTGTTAGGCATCAGGATATCAACTCTAAGCTCCACTCTGAAAGTTCGTAATTTTATGTTATCTGCAGAACTTGCTCCCATTTCTTGGACCTCTTCTGCGAAAATCCAGTGAAGCACACAGAAATCTTTCAGTTATCAAAAGTTTGAGACAGAGTGAGAACCTGCAGGTATGCATTTATCATGCATGGGGATTTCATGTAAGAAATGAGTTAAATATCTTTGGCTAAAACTAATTTGCAGTCTCCATCTTGAAAGGTTTAGCTGTAAATTGTAGTTTCTTGGACAAATGTCCTCACAGACATTCACTCTATGTTTTGCTGCTCAATCGTATCTTTCTGTGTAGCCTGCTCTCATTTCTATATATTTTGACAAATTTATGTTCAGAACAAATACCCATTATTTACTTCTCCAAATAAATCATTCCATGAAACAGGTGAAGGATGAACTCTACAACCAAAGGAAAACGGTGGTGAAGATCACCGGTGATAGCATCTGCTCTCTTTGCCATAAGAAGATAGGGGCAAGCGTTTTTGCAGTCTACCCTAACGGGAAGACACTTGTGCACTTTGTTTGCTTTAGGGACTCTCAGAGTATGAAAGCCGTGGGCAAAGGCTCACCGCGAAAGAGGCGATGATAATCAGTGTTCACAGTGGATGAATGAGATCCATTTTCCATTTAAACTCGGCAGAGGGATGATTTTCGTCAACTTTAAGCTGAAAACAGGTGCTAAAGGCACTCACTCGTCCGAGCATCCAGAGATGGATAGAGATGTAAAAACCTGTATCCCTGCTGTGAAGTGGAAAACAACAAAAGAGGTATAAATAATATTGTAGAATGTTGGTTTGTCTTTAGGATGAAGATCATCCTATATTAGTATATTGCTTGGTCGATTGCATGGATGTGAGGTTGGCATTTTAAGGGTTTTGAGTTTCTTTATTTGTAAGGGTGTATTACTGAGAAATGGTGTTGATTATGTGTATAAGAAAGTGCAATGTAAACCAGAATGCTTGCAAATTGTTTGGGTGCCTTGTGTAATTTGAATAAAGTTTTCTTTCGAATTTGGTCGATAATAAACTGGATTGGAAAAAATTCCAACCAGGGGGCTAATTCAAAAGCAAGCTTGAATACTTTTCTTTGACAAACAAACCCAAATTATCAAGCATTCAAATTCTGACTCTTCCCAGCAAAACGGTAAACGGTTACTCCAACCCTAGCTCCGTTGCACGGATTGTCCACGTGGAGCACTTCAACTTGAAAGAGCTTCCTTGCCCTCTTGAAGAAAACGGACTCCTTTTTCCATCTCCTCAAATGGGCCATCACGAACACCTTCCCTCCCCCCTTATCATTCTGGCGGTCTAAGAGGAACAAACGCAGCGTTTCAAGCAGAGGGTCATACAAGTGATCGTGGTACACCACATCCGAGGCCAGGACTAGATCGAAGTCCCGCCCAATCAGCTCCACGTCATCGGCCTCTCCCCAACTCAGTGGCGCCACATGGACGGCCCCGCCGTTCAGGGTCAAAACGCTGGCGTTTGCGTCAGCGTTGAACTGAAGGTTCGGGATGACGTGTGGGAGGTCGGTGAGCGTGACATTAGCCCCGAGGGTGGCTGCGGCGGCGATTCCTACGAGGCCGGTTCCGGAGCCGAGCTCGAGGATATTGAGAGGGCGGCGATGGCCAATGAGGGTGGAAGATAGGGGGCTGTTGGTAGGGTCACGGCGGTGGTGATCGAGGAGGTTTACTAGTGAGGTGGCTGCGGGCCAGAGCTGGAAGGAGATGCCCTGGGACGGGAGCTGCCTGATCACCACCGTCGAGTCGATCGAACGGACGTAATGCTGCTGGTCTAGCTGTTCAACCGGTGCACCCTCTTGTCTCGTAGAGAATAGCTTCTCATCGTCTTGGTCATCTGGTAGGATCATTGTGACGGGGTTTATGTCGTCTTCGTCGTCTTCCCGAGTAGCCATTGTCTACTTCTTTGTGACATTTACGGCGCCGCTGTGGCCAAGTTTTCGCTTTCCTTAAAAAGCTTCCTTTGTCTTAGCCCTTAGGGCTTGACCTGTCTATACTTTATACAGTGTCATCGACTTATCCGTCTGTGTTTCGGAAAAACGGCACCGTTTTCCTTAAATGCTCCAGTATAAAAGTTGTATAACTGAAGTTAAAAAAAAAAAAAAAAAAAAAAAAAAAAGGGTCCACCGTTTTGTAAGATTAAACCGCGAGTCGTTAGCCACAAAATGGTGTATAAGCCATCAGCCATAAGGCAAGTCGATTTGGAATTGGGAACCATAGAAGCGTGAGGGGGAAGTATAGAGAGAGAGCAATATGATACGGTCGGTGATGGTGATGAACACGCAGGGCAAGCCTCGCCTTGCCAAATTTTACGATTTCCAGGTCTCTCTCTCCTGAATTTAATCGGGCCATCATTTCTAATTTCTGAAGAACATGGATTAGTTTCGCAATAAATGCTGAGATTGAGTTAAATTCTTTGATTTCAGCCTGTCGAGAAGCAGCAGGAACTTATCCGCAGCGTTTTTGGAGGTTCTCTCTCTGTTCCTCTTCTCGCTTTCTCTCACGCACACACAAAATTTTGTGATTAATTCCGAATTGCTGCATAGGATCTCGGTATCACATTGTGCGTTGGTTGGACTACACAGTTCCAATTGACCTTTTGTTTAAGTTTTTGGTGCAATTGATCATTTTTGTGATCTTTTCTAGGGTTTCGTTTACTTTTTCTTCTCATTTCACTTTTAAATGTTGATTTGATATAGTCTTATGCAGTAGAGCTGAGAACGTAAGCAATTTCTTGGAGGCCGACTCTATTTTCGGTCCGGTAATTTTATTTTTTTTCTTTTTCGACTCTTACTCTGCTCCTCATATTGTTCTTTCTGTTTATAATCCTACTTTTTAATGCATTGTGTTTCAAATAAAAAGGTATAAATTTCCAAAACTACCGTCCTCACTTTAAGCTCAAATAAAGCAAATGAAGAACACGTATTAAATTTTCAAATAAAGGTGTAAATTAGGGAGTTTATCAAAATTGTATTTTCAAAGTGGACAATATTTCGGGACAATCCAGAATGGTTAACAGGCACACATCATGGGACGGAGGGAATATTTACTCGTTCTATTGTTAATTTTGAATTTTTTAGCTCTTACATCGATTAGCAATGCTCGTGTTATTCAAAAAAAAAACTTAAATCCTCTGCAGGATAGCCGTCTTGTGTACAAGCACTATGCAACACTGTACTTTGTTTTAGTTTTTGATAGTTCTGAAAATGAGCTTGCCATGCTTGACTTGATACAAGGTACGTTTTCGAGTCATTCACTCTGTATTGACCATTGTGCATTGCTATACTATTTCTGGCATTTGATGTTTGTGTAGAACATATGACAGTTTGAGAATCAGGGTAGCAGTAAATCGATTTTGTGACTTCGTCAGAAATTGGTTATTGCAAATGTAGACTTAACATAGAGAGCACAATAATGCGGCAAGTTTCTCCAATTAATAATACTAATCCCAAGGAGTTCTTGGTCATTAGTGTGTTGAGAAATTTGTTCTTCATGCATGATGCATGAGTGAGAATAGATCATCTGTCAGGGAATAATGATTTGGTTATGTGTCTTGTCCGTTTATGTCTATCCTTTGAATTATTGTGGTTAGTTTTCCACCACGGAAAACATTAAGTTTGGAAAACATTCACTTCCAACTTAAATTTCTTTGTGTAAGCCATTAGTGGTGAGAAATAATTTTACCTTAAAGTGCAATAAAAGTTGAGCAAAATTGGAGGAGTTTTTGTATACTCTTGTATTTTGGATTTGATTATGATGGAACCAATATCCATCTTTGTTAACTTACCTAATTTTCAAGTTCTTCTGTTTTTTGACTTTCTGTCTCTGTACAGTGGGGAAGGTGTACTAAGACCAACTGGACATGATTGAAAATAAATTTTGAAAAATTTACTTGAGCAAATTTTCTGTTGTCTGAAATTAAGATTTACTGCTCTTAAGGTTTATCTCCATCATTAATGTAGGTTATTAAGTCTTAAATTATAGCTGTCAATTACTTGTTGGGCCATGTTGAAGTTTATCCTAACCAATTCTAACAGAACAGGCTCGTCATGTATTCATATATTATATAAGCCAGGTGTAACAGTGAATTGCTTATTTGTTCGTGTACATACACATACTTGTTTTGCCTGATTGTTGCTTTGATTGAATTATATGCTTACTCCTACCTCATGCCTTCAGTGTTTGTGGAAACGTTGGACAAATGCTTTAAAAATGTATGCGAGCTCGACTTAGTGTTCAACTATTGCAAGGTTTGTCTCTCTTTAAATTCTGAGAACGAATGTTATGCAGATTCTCCATGTAAATTTTCTATGTTACTTGCTGGAGGTTTTCTTTGAAGGAGTGACATGTTTTTCCTTATAATTTATATTAGTAGCTTTACACAAATTAAGCCAAACTGAATTAGATTCTGAATCAGCAAAATTATAATGATTTCAGACCATTGCTTTTGTTTCTTGGTCTTATATTTCCCAACAATAAATGTGCAAAATCTCCATTGGGCTAGGGTTCGAATTTTTATTGTCCTCTGTTTGGTGCAGATGCATACTATTATAGATGAGATCATTTTTGGAGGCCAAGTGCTGGAAACAAGTTCTACAGAAGTTATGAAGGCTATTGAAGAAATATCAAAGTGCCCTCTCTCTCTCTCTCTCTCTCTCTCGAGTGTGGGGTTTGCATGTGAGCGTGTGCATAGAGGGGATACGATTTTGCTGTTGTATGTCTGTGCCTGTACATGCATATCGATTACTGACCGGAAGTTTGTGTATATACATGATGCAGGTTAGAAACTGCCTCCAATTCTATCAGCCTTGTCCCCAAATCTGTTTCTGGTTGGCGAACTCGATAGCATGTGGTTTTTAAGTGAGCTGTTGAGATGATCAGCAATAATTCAAATTTTGCACTCGATAGAATGCGATTTATTGAGTTGTTATCGGTATCGCTGTAAATCGTCTATGGAGGTCAATGTTCCATTTGTGAGCTCATTAAATATTGAAACCGGGTGTGTGTACCATCTTCTGCATTCCATTGTTAATCCAGATTGCTCTTTGGATCTAATCTGATTTGACTGTATTGTTTAAACGTTGTTCGATTTAAGTATTGCGAATCAATACAGATTGTATTTTCTGTTCTGCAATTACAGATTGGTTTAGAATTGCTCTTATTTCTAAACTCCTTTTTTTTTTTTTTTTCTTTTAATAAAAAAATTTGGGTAATCTCATATTTTGCAACTTTTCAATAGTCTAGTTCACGACTGAATGAGTTCAATTGAGATTCAACTGGTGCAATACCCTCTATATGGACCATTCTTTCACCAATATCTTATTTAAAATGATATTTTCATGCTCAATAATTGAAACTTTTGTAATTAAACAGGCCGTGGAGATCAAATCGAGTCAATCCAACATGACCTGTTTATTAAATGAATTGTGCATGTTAGGTTGTATCACCTACCTATTTAAATGGGTCGTGTAAGAGTTTAACATACTAATCCATTAATTAAAATTATTAAATGGATCAATTTCAGATTAACATATTTAGCGTATATATGTGCATCAATATGACTCAACATGCGAAGTTGCGAACATGAATTACCACTCCCATAGATGAATGAATAGCTTCGCCACTCTAATTATGGGTGGTCCAGCCACCCCCAATAACCAATTCAGGGTAGATCAATTGGCCACATCCTAAATATCCAAATTTTGAAGTTACTAATCTCCAATCTAATTGTCTACGTGAGGGAGAGAAGGAAAAAAAGAAAAGAAAGGCAATTTGATGTGTACTTCTCACTCTGCTGTATAAAAGATATAACCAGAAAATTGGGTGCCCATAAAATAAATGAAAGAAAATCCTACCAAAAGGATAAAAGAAATTGAAAACATTAAAGGCCTTAAGGTCTTATTGCTGCGAATGATCCCATATATCAATTCAAATGTTTCTTGACATTTTGAAGAACTAGCTGTGCAGCGTTACGTCCTGGTGCACCCATCACACCACCACCGGGATGGCCGCCAGCCCCACACAGGTACAGCCCTCGGAGTGGAGTCCTATAATTTGACCTTTGTTTCCAAATTAACATGTCATTTCAATAGCTCTCCATGTAATAAAGATGGTAAGAAATGGCAAAAGTAAGACTACTTTCTATGATGATTATAATAGTAAACATCTATGAGTAATGCTAGAAAGGAGAAACCACTTTTTTATACACCACTCCCCTACTTTGCCGACGTGACAGTGCCAATCAGCCATTGTTATAAAAAAAATAAAAAATTGACACTACCACGTCGTGTAATGCTAGAAACCACATTTTTATCCCACCTTGTTGGAAAAATAAAAATAAAAATCAATGATTAATCAGCACTATCACATAGGCAGGGTAGAATAGTAGTGAAATTAAAGTGTGATTTTTAGCATTTCTCAATGTCTATATTTTGTATGATTTACCATGTTAAATTATTAATTATCTCAAAAGCTTAAGCTAATAAAAAATAATTAATTTAATAATACTTAACATACCATCCTTTTACCGGTCGCATGAGGAAGAGAGAATCCAATCCCATAGCACCATGGAAGATATTTCCTCCTGTTGAAAATCATTTAAGTACCAAGGATTTCATGAGATATTATAATGTTAGAATTGTATAAAAAATAGGAACTTCGTGAAATTGTATGATGAGCAGAAATGTTTTTTTTTTAATGTCGGGAAACCTTTCCAAGGCAGGGCCCTTTGGACCCACCGTTGCAGAGTAAATCCCGGTTCCGTGCACCGTACCCTCACCAAGAGGTGTACATGGAATTAGTTAAATCACTGGCTTTTCACCAAGAGGTGTGGCCCCAAGAGATTGTTTGTACCCATGAAATGTTGAACATTGGACCTTGAAGGGAGCAAACCTTAAGACCAATGCCTCCACCACTTGGGCCAACCCCTTAGGATTCAGAAATGTTAATTTTTAAGGATAGAGTCAGAGCTAACAACCTATCAAGCTCGTCCATCCGAGGAAGAAGAAGAACAATACTAATGGTAAGATCTTAAAAATTCCTATTTCCATGGACTATATTTCTGATGATTTAATGCAGATACCTTTCAACATTATTTAGCTGGTTCAACTGAAGCTAACAATGAATAAACCGCTTTTATGTTTGAGCAATACATTGTGATGCATTTAAGTACTCTTTTTCTTTTCAAAGCAAGAACTAATAATTTCGTTTAGAGTAATGCTATTTTTCATACTCATTTCACACCGACCAATGTGACGTGTTTTAAGTAGTTTATATAAGTCGGTGTGCAATGGGCGTTAAAAGTAGCATTACTCTTTCATTTAGGATTTCAACTCTGCTACCAAATATTTGTCACCCAAACACTAGAATCACAATCCTAGTCCAATTCTTACTGCAATAAACTTGGAAATGGAATCCTAATTCTGAACAATTTCATAGAGCGCCAATTAGATCCTAAATTTAGTTGCTTGAACATCTGCCTAAATTCCTAGGCCAAAAATGGTGGTTATGAAGTACCTGTTAAGCCAAATTCCCTTTCGAGATCTGGTGGAGTCAACATGTCATAGCCAATAATTGACGAGCTGAATGAAGGGGCATATTCATCAATCAAGGTGAAACATTTTTGAGCGAATGAGTCCTGCAAAGAAGGTAATTGTAGGTTATCCAAGGATTAGTAGGAACAGTGAAGATCTGCCATCCAGCGTATTTTATAGATCAGTAGAGGCAAAATTTAAATAATGTGGTACCAAACAAGCACTCTATTTAAAACACACATTTTAAAATTATGTAAAACACACATTTTGCTACAGCGCTTCATATTTTAACAATCATTGTTGCTTATGTATCCAATTTTCTAATCCTTTCTCTCTCATCTCTCCTTGTCGCTCCCCTTTCCTCCTCTGATCATGTCATCTATCTCTTTCGTCCTTGATCGAAATCTAATTCTCTTCCCAAAAGGCCATTTTTCCCAGACATAGAATTGGAAAATAGATCCCAGGATTGAAATCTTGGGAAAAAGAAAGAAAATGAGAAAAATGTGGGGATTTGGAGGTAGAAATTATTGGGGAAACAGGGAAAGGGGTGGGGAAATATAGGGCATAGCGGTGGGGAAATGTAGCTCTGAAGACACTCGTCTGCCTCTCTAAGTTTCTCAATATGTGAGTGTTCAATTCTGTTTGTGTTCTTAAATTTGTTTTTTGTTGATTTTGATTGGGTTTTTGAATGAGTCTGCAAGATTGGTTGTTTGGGTTTGTTTGTTGGGGTATTAAGAAAAAACTAAGAGAATTGTGAAAGGATAAAAATTTCCTCCAAACCAGTTTGAAGGAAATATTCTCAAACCCATTTAAAATAGTGACAAGTGTCTATAAATATTTAAAAGACACATTAAATTTAGTTTAAGTTAGTAAACTGCTATTAATGACATTAAGAATTTAACGTGTTTTTAGAGGCGCATTGCGCTTTTTTGCTAATACAACATTACTTATCAAAAAAACAAAAAAAAAAAAAGGGGAATTTAATGTGCTTTTAAAATGTTTATAGACACTTGACACTATTTTAAATAGGTTTGAAGATATTTCTTCTAGACTACTTTGGAGGAAATTTTTGTCCATCGTGAAAAGGAGATGGTATTTCTGATGTATGAAACACTATAATAGCTTGGCATGTTTATGGCTTTATAATCTGATTTATATTGAGAGAATATAACCCCTAAAGAAAATATGACCGTTGGGAAAATATTAATGTTAGAAAAGATGAATGTTTGAAAATATAAGTGTTGGCAAGAATATAATAAAAATAGAATGATAAATAATATTTAAAAAAGTAGATATGAGAATAGATAATATGTTGGTGTGATTTGAAAAAATAGTCGCTAAAATAAAAAATAAAAAAAATAAAAATAAAAAATTGAACTTTTTGAATAGCTGAAATACATATCCTTGTTGGAGACTCTCTAAAAGGAAAGAAGAAGCAATTGCAATACGAATGTCAATGCGTCAATTTCTAAAATATAACTTACTCTATAAGCAGGATCTCCCCAGCTACCGTCCAATGGTTTATGGGGTGTGTATTGAATAAATAGATTGATCACATGCTTACCTATGAAAAACAAAAAACAAAAAAAGAAGATTCTATCAGATAATTCTTGCCAGGCTGATACAGTAAAGCTTAATAAGAGATTTACTTGGTGGAAAAAATAAATAGAATATCTACGATAATAAAAATAATTCAAAAAGGAGAACCGTGAAGGGAAAATGAGCAAGCAGAAAAGTGGAATGAAAACAACTCTAGACCATGCTCCAAGTGCATACCATGAAAGAACATCATTACTACGAAAAAAAAAATGTAGAAAAAATCATTGAAAATATGGCTTTCCCGCAGAGTGGATTGGTTTTAACACAATAGCTTATAGGGGAAATCCTAGTTACTAATCTATTCCTCTTCTTCTCCATTTTTATTTAAGAAAATTTCAGGTTTATTCCAGGACATCATCTTACTTTGAATATATCTATAAAGGAGAAAAAGATACACAATTAGCTTGATCGACTAACAACAACAGGCAGAAGGTTTTATGTGAAAATTACAACATTAAAATACATAAACATAAATTAAAATTATATAAAGAATATGAGAGACGCATTTGGTAAATTAATCAAAGGCAGGCTAAACAGGAAAATTTGTGTGTGTGTGTGTGATTGCTAGAAGAGTAAGAAGGTAAATATCAGTTGGTAGGATATCTTTTTCATGACCAACATGAGAGTGAACAGAGAATTGGAGCTTTACTGCACTTTCTGTGCCTTTGGTATAGAAAACCATGTAGTGCACAGAACCCATCAATTTAACAACGTACATAAAAATGTTACAAGGAATAAGATAACAAAAATGCCTCAAAGACAAAGTACCAGGTGGAGATATAGTCCTGTCAAGTACAGAGGGAATGGTCATCTCAATAATTGGTCTTCGTGATGGTAATCCATTGGCAGCATCTTGACAGGCTGCATGAATCTCCTCCATACTAGAGAAGAGCGACAGAACAGGAATCAGAATGCATGGGATCATATTCAAATACTACATGTCACAAATAAAGGTTAAGGTGCACAATTGAGATCTAAATTTAAAGGTAGGAACCCTTTATATTGAAGATTGACAGGATCACTCAACTTTTGAAGGTAGTTGACCATTAAATGATAGAACCAGACAGTTCAAATAAATGTGTTACCATTCACTCTCATCTTAGGCTACCACTTACTCTCATGTTGTTATAGTATGTTTGGGAAGGGGAACAGCATGTGAGGAATGTTGTCCAAACGGGTCAACAAAAGTTGATCCCATAACTACAACAGCCGCCATGTCTACCAGCATGCTCAGCCCTACCCCTACAGTTATTACTTATTGGGTTAGTTGCATAAACTCTCTTCTGCCATTCCAACCTGCTTGATGTTGGTGGTAAGAGAATCAGCAGAATTTTGAGCCAATCGTCCACCAGGCACCTCCCCTTCTTCCAAAGTCGAAAAATTAACAAAAACTGAACCACTTTAGATGAGTTTAGTCCAATGCGATAGCAGGTTAAATGTGCATCTAAACAGAGTACTATTGTCATCAAATATTTTTGGGTCAGCTATTCATGTTCAGCTATACCTTTCACCCTATTCAAAACAAATTGCCAAAGAATAAGCACAAACTTTAGTTGTCAATTTTTCTTTTTTTTGATAAGTATCTAAGTTGTCAATTTTATGACTCATCTCCTCTATTCAGGCTTGGGCTCCGAGGCCCAAGATTACAGATCAACAATGTTGACTCCCAAATGACCTCTTAGTTAACTGTCTCATAGATCAAACAAGAAAAATAAATAAATAAATAAAGGAAGGATCAAGAACCCAGATATTATTTAAGCTGAGATATTAGCACACACCTTTCAGAACCAATATGAATGGTGCCAACATGCTGAGGACCGGCATCAGGATGGCCTAGCTTGCAACATTGAAACTGGGGCAATTTATCAACTGCCAAGTTTATTTTTGTAGTTCCCTGTTTCGGTAGATGCGAGCCACATACAGTGAAAGTAAGTAACTTAAAGTACTAGGAAAGAAGTCCCGCAACAATTTGCAATTTGCTACATATGCTCATTTGGCAATTTGCATGTACTAGAAATGATGCTACCATTATTACAAACTACTGTACACTTTGTGCAGATTTCAAGATTTTAATACTTTCAAGAATGACGGAAATTTGTAGTACTTTCAAGTTCATGAGGTGATTTGGGATCTTGCTGCAGACTCTTTTACAGAGGATAACAAAGAACTAAGATACACAGCACCAGAGGATTTAGCTGATTCAAGCTTCTTGTGATATTTACTTTTTCCATCTTCATTCATTTACTACACGGTCCTAATTTCTGTCAACCATAATTTTCTATATCCTTCAGGCTGATAGATTGCTAATATTTTCTTTATTGCGAAGCAACATACACCAATGGTTTTTAGTAATGATAGTCCGTAGAAAGAAAAGTAGCATGGAAATCTTAGTCAACTGAGCCCAATAACACCATAATGAAGGCAAACACCTCAAGCCTTTACCACTGATCATAGCCTCATCCCACAATCAATCATGTATTACAATTGGACCAAGTTCAATTGATGATAAAATATCAAGTATTATAGAATTGCACGTTACATCAGTCTTCTTCAATAGACTACACTACACAAGAAGCTGTTTACACGTGTGTTTTTCTACCTAAGCATTCCAATATATCAGACAAAGTGACACAGAATAGAAGGTGAATGCACGGACTGTCTAATTGTAAATAAAGTCATACAGGGAGCTTACAGAACTGTAGTCAGAATACTTAATAGCTTGCATGAAATCATCAGGAAGAACATTTTTAGGCACAAAATCCTGTGTCACACGAGTAAAACCCATAATCGACATTAAGTCCATGCAGAAGAGAGGGTTTAGAAATTTAATCTAAATGCCTTTCTTATAATTACAATATCACGTGTATGTTTATGGTACTTACAACATAAATAAGCAGGATGAAATTATACCGTGAAAGTTCTATAAGGTGTTGCATTTGATAAAACAATTGAAGAATGCACCAGTGTACCATCAGCCAGCAATACCTAAATGATGATAGCCAAGTGTAGAATAATTAGTTTGACCAAGCTTTGAAACTGGCTTCATTGAGGAAATCCACGTAGCAAACTAACCCCATTCACTGCACCAGTGTCTTCAATCAACAATTGCGAAACCTAAATATCAAAAGTGAAAATGTCAATGGTAGCAAAAAATAGCCCCATAAAGTATGAAGACAAGAGCTGAAGAATATTAAGGAAACAATGAAGAAAAGTGTTTGAGATGAATTACTCCTAGTCTATTTCACAGTGATCCCTGAATTAAAGAATATATAGAGAATATCACATTTAAATTCAGCATTCACATCATTGTCATCTGAATTCTTTGGGTGTTTGATGTACTATTGTCTAAATTCTTTTGACCAGAAGCAATAAGAGACCTACTTGATGGTCAAATCCACACTTCTAAACTTCTACTTCGGTCACTAGTTAGAAAAAGGTTCCAAGCTCTAGGTCTTTCCCCCAGTAGGCACTCAGATTCATAACGAGCAATAGGACAAAACCTCTGCATGCTGACATTCCAATGGAGGCATCAAGTAATGCAACTTTCAGCATATTACCAGAACAAATCCAAAGATCAAATTGTGAACAGTAATTACATGATGCCATAACTGCCCACCCGTTTCAATACATTCCATTATTATTTCAATTTATCTGAAACACGCACACAAATTTTTCAAAATTTGACAGTTTATAGGAGTGATTCCAGACATATAATACCTCTGCACTTGTGACAACATGAGCCCCATGTTCCCTAGCAGCATTACCAATAGCCAAGGATACTGAACCCATCCCACCTTCCACATACCTACAGGAAACAATGGTTTTCAAGTACACCTGTTCTCTAAGAAGGGCTTGGAGCAACAAGTCATACTTGTATAAATCTAAACACATGATGGCTAACTCAATAACTACCAAGCTTAACGAGAAATGGAGAGAGCATTAATTTGGGATTTTTCTGAAAGGTACTACCTTGACCAACAAATGGGCATGGAATATGATCTCAAGAAAAATATATAATGCTTTAGAGATGCAGAATGCTACAATGGTTCTGCAAATTTCACTCTAAAAGTGAAGTTTGCTGGAGTTGATGGAAGTCTCAAAAACATAATGTCACACATACTAGAATTTTACCCAAATGATCAAGTTTATTTGTCATCAAGTTATTACAGGATGCAGCATCCCTTTCTTCCGCTTTTCAAAACCAATTATGACATTGCTATCCTGTGCTAGGCCCTATTTTCTTGCCATCTAACTAGCCCCATGCAGTTAGACTAGAATTATTATATATCACTGCTTCATTTTCCTTGGCATTCAAGTATACAAAATAATAGTTGGCTACTGATAATTGATGAATTCTAGATTTCTTTGATGAACAAATTACACTTCAAGCCATCGTTAGAGATACATACGACCAAACTCCCCGATCACCATCAGTTTCTCCCATCACGTGATGAAGTAAAACATATCCACTCCCTGGTGTATGGACACTTGCCTGCAGAATTTTAGGAGGTCAATGGTACATTAATGCTTATAATGTAGCAGAACGAGTGACATATTGTTTTTGAGGGTGTGCGCATGTCCATTTGTATTATATAGAATGAATAATTGCTCAAATTAATGCTTCGCGATTTTTTTAAGAATAAATCTTACCGTAGTTCCTATTACAGCATCTGTTCCAAGGGTTGCCTTCAGAACATCTGTCTGTAAATAGCAAAATCAATAAGACACATTCGAAAAACTGATAAGCATAAAACTGCCCCATCAGAACATCATCATCCTAAATTATGGCCCCAAAAAGAGTATATTCCAAACCTTTAGGAAAACCCTTTGATGAGTAGGGGTGAACTATGAGAAATGGGAAGTCTCTGGACCACTTTTTTTCTCCATTGTGAGGTTTCATGTGCATTATGTGATTTTTTTCTTTAGTCGATTTGGGCTGTCTTGGGTTATGCCAAGAGTCCAAGACTAGTAGTCAACTTATATGCATGTTGGTCAACTGCCGGTAGCGCTCAAAGTGTTGTTGTGTGGAAGATGGTGCATTCACGCCTTTTGTGGTGTTTATGGAGGGAAATAAATAAGTTTTGAGAACTATGAGAGGACTTTGGAATAGATTAAGTCTTTATTTTTCCATACTCTATATCATTAGACAACCGCTTTTGTTACACAAATAACGACCCAGAAAAAAGCGCTAGCCATATCTGCGCTATTACCCCCAAAGGACTAGTCAGTTTGTAACTTTCCTAAAATTCATTATAAAGCCCAGTTTCACCTAATAACTAAGCAATGTGAAACTTAGCATTCATAACTATCTTTATAAATCATCCACTATATGTGGGCTTTTTTTCATCTTCCTAATATGGGACCAAGATGTTACAAACTCCCACTCTTAAATTCCTGATGTCCTTGTCAGGGCCGCATCATGTAGTGCTTTAGTACCATATGACTTGGCATTACTAGGTGGCTCTGATACCACTTATAACGACTCAGGGAAAAGCATTAGCCACATCTGCGCTATTACCCCTAAATGACTAGTTAATTTGAAGCTTCTCTAAAATTCATTATAAACTTTATAAAGCCTAGTTTCACCTAGTAATTAGGCAATGTGGAACTTAGAACTTATGATTATCTTTATAAATCACTCATTCTATGTGGGTTTTTTCTCATCTTCCCAATATGGGACCGGAGTATTACAAATCCTTTGGTAATTAATTATCAATATTTTCTTGCTCTTTTTTCTCCTTCTAGCTAGGTGTTTTCTTATATATACTTCATGTGTAACTGGGGTACCTTACACTTTTAAAGATATTTTGATTACTTATAAATAAAAATAAAAACAGAAAAGTGAACTTCACTCTTCACACAAATGGAAATAATATATCTTCTTGACAATTACAGTCCGTAAATTTAAAGGATTAAATTCAAATAAATGAAGATTTTAGTGACAACCTCAAACCAGTTATTCAAAACCTGTGAAGCCGGGGACAATAAAAGGTCCATAAAGTCCCTGTCAAAAGCGAATAAATACATATCATAAAAAGGTTGAGACCATAGTTCATAATTTTTACATCATTCGATTTATGGAATCCACATGGACTCAACTAGAGTAAATCCCCCCATTAAACCAATTGTAATTTTTTTTAATAATTAACTCAATCTTATTAGAAAGCGGAAATGAGCGCATCCCAAGTACACATGGAGTATATAAGAGAGACTCCCAATTAGGGAATGTCATTTGTAGTTAAATGTAACATATAAACCACCAAACAAAGTGTTAACACAAGAAGAAAACGACTGCACATCAAGAACAAGAACTCTTACACCATATCTTTCTGGCCCAAGGCTACAGCCTGCCGCAGACAACGAGCCCAAAAAGCTGATATGTGCATTCTATTCTTGAACTGATCCTTAAAAGATGACTTGCCTTGCAAAGATTCAGGAGGGGCTGAATCCAAAAGCAGATCCATGAATTTACAGAATTTCTCTAGCTGATTTTCATACCTGCATATTATTGAAAGAAAAATGCTCAAGATAGCTTATATAAGTTTTGTTCGAATAATAAATAAATGATTGCATACACCATTTCCAATCATTTTCAGTGATTTTTACATGGCATCAGCACGGGGTACTGAATTGGAATCTTGAGTCTTCGTTATACCATTCATGATCAGAGAACATAAAAGCTGATGTAGGACAACCTCCGAACATTGCTCGAGCAATGCCTTTTGACTAGCAGTCAAGTGGTCACGAGCTGGAGCGATGCTCCTCTCAACTCCCACTTGATGGGCGCTTGAGCAAAGCCAAAGCAAAACGCTCCGCTCAGAACATAAATTAGCTACAAACTGGTTTGTAGTTAATTCATACAAACCAATCTAAGAGAATAATTGGTGTCAATAATTTTTTCATATTTTCCTCATATTCTCCAACAATTCAATAAATCAACCATTAGATTGTGGGGTTCACCATTGACTTTATGTGGAGTCTACATTAGTCTACAAATCTAATGGTTTATTTATAAGATGAGATGAAGAAAATAAAGGAAAAATATTGACACCGTTCATTTCTCATTTTTTAATAGCATTAATAAGTTCTCACATGCTTTATAGGTGTTTTGTTAGACTGGTTTGTAGGAATTAGCTACGAACCAATTTGTAGCTAATTTTTATCCAATTTTGATTGTATTGAAGAAGGGAGTTTTTGAATATTAGTAAAATTTCAGAGTTTCTTTGCTTTTCAAAGCTAATTTCTCAGCTTGTTAAGTTTTAGAATTGAAGACGCTGTGCTTCTTTTCTTTTTTTATCGTTTCCGCTAAAGCAAAAACAAAAGAAAAGAAAAGGAAGGCGCATTTAATAGCAACTGTTTTTTGAAATTTAAAAGACCATTTAATTTGTCACTCTCCAGAAAGTTGGATTAAATTGGTGACTCAAATTAACATTGAAGTGAGCAAGATCACGGTGTAGAACCTTGGATAAGCATCGGCGTCTCGTTCCGAGAACTTCGAAATCTCTGAGCGATTGAGGTCCTTATCAGGCCCCAGTAGAAGATAACGACCGTCTAAACAAGGCGTAAACGAGGACGGACTCCTCTTCAAGAGCCTCAATCCGTGACGCTGTAACTCTAACTCCCTTTCCATCCAGCAGAATCAAAGAAAACAAACATCGTTGCGCAATTAATTAAATTGATTGATTGCAATTAATCAAATTG
Organism: Carpinus fangiana; assembly: GCA_006937295.1. Taxonomy (NCBI): domain Eukaryota; kingdom Viridiplantae; phylum Streptophyta; class Magnoliopsida; order Fagales; family Betulaceae; genus Carpinus; species Carpinus fangiana. The sequence goes on from CM017321.1 coordinate 59,306,208, forward strand.
ATTATCGTAATAATGTGAGACTTACCTGATGATGGAAGGTCGGAGGAGGCTCTGGAGGTAGCTGCAACGGGAGAACCTGAAGCCGGGGACGAGTTCTTCGGTGATGGCGGCGCCGCCGATGAGGTGCCGGCGCTCAAGGACGGCGACGGAGAGGCCGGCGCGTGCGAGGTAGGCAGCAGCTGTGAGGCCGTTGTGGCCGCCGCCAATGACCAGCGCGTCCCATTTCTTGTCCTTCAACGCGCTCGTAGCGCTGTCGCTGAAGCTCCTTCGCCACATCACTCAAAGCTCTCCTCACTCTATGCACCGCCGGTGGAGGTCCAGGGGTATGCATATCAGTATAACAGTGTATGTGTGTTTTCTTTAATCTGATTAGGATGTTTAATTATTGATAGTTGGATTGGGATTCGATAATTTTTTTTTTTTTTTTTGTTATATGTTTGTCCCTTCATAGGATTCTATGGAGGGCGGTTATTAAATAACCGCCGATAGGATTGTGAAAGGCAATAACTGCATCTAAGGCTGTAAGCGAACAAAGCTACCCGTGAGTTTGTCCGGGTTCGACTCGACAAAGCTCGACTCATGCACGACTCGATTATTAAATGAGTCGTTCGTGTACACGAAATCAAACTCGATTATTAAACAATACATACCCGTATAAAACTCGACTCGCTCGTTTAAAGTTCGTAAACATACTCGTATAAGAGCTCGACTCGCTTATTAGCGCGACTCGTATATATTTATTATATATACATATTATAAATTTAATAAAAATAACCTATATAGTATATTACTTATTATTTAATAGCAATTTAACAATAGTCAATGTATATTAATTATTAAATATTTCTCAAAAAAGAATAACAATAATTAATTGGTATACAATATATAATTATATTTATGATTATAAGTAAATGTATAATATATAATTGAATGACAAAAGTTAATCATATGGTTATATCTTAAATAAAAATCATGATACATTGATAGTTAATCATATTATTCATATAATCATATTGATTCATATAATTCATATCATATATAATGAAAATTTGATTAGAATAATCCCAAATGAAATGATTAGAATTAGAAATTTAAAATTGACAATAACATTAACAATGCATGTAACGTCATATAATTACAAACTAAGTATTGACATTGTCATTTGAAATTTGGAATTGATAGCATGAGATATTATTATTGATAAATTGTCTTAGCTAAGTCGGCTCGGCTCGACTCGACTCGTCTACTAGACGAGCTCGAGCTGGGCTTGCACAATGAATTTTCCTTAATGAGCCGAGCCAAGCTTCAATTTTGAGCTCGGCTTGAGCTTGAGCTCATGAAATTTTTAAATAAGCAAGCTTGGACAGCCCTGGCTCGCCCAAGCTCAGCTCCTTTACAGCCCTAATTGCATCCAATGCAAAATTAGTCATGCTGGTTTACTTTATTTACGATTTACTTCTTGTAGTAGCAAAACCAACTCAGAAGTATCTGTGATATGCACACAAAAAAAAAAAAAAAATAGTCTCTATGGTTAAATTCCATCCAAAAGTCCTTATAGTATGGAAAAAAATAATAATAATTTAATCTTTACGATTAAATTTTATTCATTGACTTAACGAATTCTAAAATCATGACACATATCATGTTTTATTTATAACTTTTAAAAAGTACACTTAGATTTTTCACGTTATATTATTATTAGAGATATGCTACAATGCAATATAATGCCTACATTTGACCAATATTTAGTGTGAGAGAATTAAAATTCAAATTTCAAATTTCAATCATCCATTTCATGTGATTATCCATCTGTCATATCACTAAAAATGAGTTAAATGTAGACATTATATTGCACTAAAGTATTTCTCTTATTATTATGCCAACTAATGTTCCCACCTCAACTTTTTGTTAGGTTAAACACATCAGGTTAAATATTTTTAAAATTATTGATTTGAGCACTAGAATCTTCTTTTTCTTCTTCAAGGACCTCTTCAACTTCTTCACTCAAGTTTGTGCCTCCAGGCAGGCGTTGAAGACAAATTTTACATAAATAATCGCCAAGACGTAGTGAAAACGTTCAAATTGTTGGCTTAGTAGACAAGTATTAATGTAGTCATTTGTGCAACCAACAACGGTCCCATGGTCTAGTGGTCAGGACATTGGACTCTGAATCCAGTAACCCGAGTTCAAGTCTCGGTGGGACCTGTTTTTCTTTCAGCTTCCCACTTTAATTTTTCTGCTGGTATGCTTAATTACAGGTTAGTGGGTTAATCTTTTTCAAGATTGTTTACTGAATTTAATACTTGGAAACCCCACATGCTTTTCTTTATAATTATTATTATTTATATACTATTAATATGAACATACCACTTATATTATATTAATGAAGACTTGAAAATGAAGGAACTGACAATCTTTAGAAACATTAGGATCATATTATAAGACTCTTAAATTATTTTAACGTACACTTTGCAGACGAGTTTCCAGTTTTTCTTTGTGAAGTGTTTCCTCATCCTCCGTATTCCATTGACTCGAGTCTTCAGTCTTCAGTCTTCACACACATTACCTGCAGCTTCCCTCCCCACAAATCTTCCTTTCAATTTCCTCTTTCATTCTCTCGCCAAAACCCATCATTCACGACACCTTCTCTTTTCGTTGGCATCTCAGCAGCTTAAAGAAATGGGATCTACATCGCTCTCTTCCACCAACTCCAATACGACTTGGACGGCAAAGCAACACAAAATCTTTGAAAATGCTTTGGCAGTATATTACAAGGAAACACCAGACCGTTGGCAGAGTATTGCAAATATGATGGGAGGGACAACTGAAGAGGAAGTGAAGAGGCAGTATGAGATCCTTATAGAGGACATCAAGTGCATTGAGTCAGGGAAGGTGCCTGTTCCTAATTACAGGAAAATTGGAGGAAGCAGTACTGTATTGAATAACACTTGCAATTGATGAGAAGAGAGGTAATACACTTTCTCCTTTAGCCCTTCAGGACTAGCAGTTTTTAGAACAAGGATATGTTCTCTTGATTATTCTTTTTAAATCACCGATTAGGAACTTAATATGATTCGAACTCAATCCCCGCTTGAATAAGTCCTGTCCCTTATGGAAATCACAAATAGATTATAATGCTCTGAAGTTTTTACCTTTTTTCTCCATGAATCTTAACATGGACTGATCAGTGTTTTGCCTATAATTTTGAGTAAGGACCTAAAGCTCCGATTTTTTTTTTTTGTTTAGCTGCAGGTTGAAGAACCTAAAGCTCAAATGAGGAACAATTCCCAACGCTAGAAACAAAGTTACATTTTTCCTCTAAAAGTATCTAGCATTTGGTTGTCATTTTTCCTACTATTTTACGTTGCTGAATGTAATAAGCTTTTCTTCTGTCCTACATGTGTACCAAGGAAGACCAATCGTAGTAACTAGTTGTGCTTACTTATTTGCTCTCTTTCTTATAAAATTATTCGTCAAATAAAGCAACATTATTATTATTATTATTATTACTTCAACAAATTAATCATTTTTTTCTCAAGCAACCCTTAGTGTTAAAATATTACGACAATATTTTGTAGTCTATGGTTTACATTAAACAGCAGGGTACCGTAGTTTTGTGTATAATGTGACTAATGTCGATAGGCCTTTTATCTCTTATGGGGCTGTCCCGTTTTAAGTCCTTCATTTTATTAGAACTATTGCGTCCTCTTCACTACCACCTTGGGCAGTATATTCCAAGGCATCTAAATCCAACAATTATATACTTTTAAAACTTACCTGATTACTCTGAGTGGGGATGGCAATTTTTATTTATGTCTCGGATATGTATAAAATTAGAAAGAAAAAAAAGACAAGAATGTAAGACTCTATAAGTTAATCATAGTTTAGTCCATTTAATTAAACAAATGAGATTGTCATTACCCTAAACCTTATTACTAATTTCATGTTGGGTTTATATCAAATTCAAGAATCATGTAAAAAATTGTTAGCCATAATTTTAAGGCAGCTTTGTGCTCATCCACAAGAACATGGATACATATGCGAAAAATAAAAAATAAAAAAGAACGACATGTCATCTAGCAAAAAAGATTGACGTCCTTTTTTCTGTCGTGGTCATGAAGATGATAGAGTAATGTTACTTTTCACATTTATTTACTATATTTATATCACACCGGTATTTTTAATAATTTATAATCTCTTTTTTTAAGTGGTCGACATTATAAGGCAGATAATATTCACTATGTCACATATTATGACATAAATGAAATAAATGAGGGTAAAAAATAACATATTTTAGGAAAAAAAATATATGAACTCTTTGTGCACTACACAAATCTCATCTACAAGCGGAGCGTGTGAGAGAGATGGCTGTGAACAGATCCGCATTTAAGGTAAATTACATGCACTGTAGCCAAATTTGGCCTATCTCTTTGTCTTCTCTTTTCCTGATTTTTAGTTTTCACTGAAACAAACTGGTCCAAAAGAGTTGGATTAGCATGAAATTGATGTTTAATGGCAGATAATCTTGGGTTCGTCATCGATGGCTCGCCGACAAATTTTAGCCGAGATGGGGTATGAGTTTGCAATAATGGTATGGTTTATAGTAATGGAAACCCTTTTTTTTTTTCGTTTAGGGTGGAGCTATAGAGGATTAACTTGGCTTATGAATTAGACTGCAGACATAGATGAGAAAGTTATTAGGAAGGAAAAGCCAGAAGATTTGGTAATGGCTTTAGCCGAAGCAAAGGTATGGCTTAATTGTTTGCTATCTTTCGCTGACGAATATCTAAAGGACGCACGGCTAGTAATACATGCTTCACTAGTATAATGTTTATAACTTATAATAACTAGGAATCGGAGCTCAACGTGTTGCAAACATTTAAAACTTGGTGTTAATATTGTGCATATGTTTGTATATTTTATGGTAAATTCGAGTGAGATGCACTCAAAATTTTCATCCAAACTAAGTTGGAAGAATTATACTAATATTTGTCTTTAGATGGTGTGATTTTCACATTTTTAATAGGAATAACAGAGCATGTGAGAATCAGATGCTTTAAGGACAATGTCAAATAAATAGTTCAATTTGAAGGAAAACTTCGTCTAGGAGACACGACCTTGGTCATTTTCATTCATGGGAATTTTTATATGTCAAAAATGGCCTTTGAATTATTGTCCTCAGACAATGTCAAGGTTTTTAAATGATATGAAGGGGAAAAAAAGAGACATTCTGTGAGGAAAGATGATATTAACTGAGAGATACAAGGTGAAATACTGGTATAATAAAGTCAAGCATTTGCATTGGAAGCAACTTGAATAAAGAATGACTTCAAATAGTAATTGGAACAAACTCTGGTGGGCACTGGGCAGTACAGAACATTGGAGAAAAACTTCATTGGTGTTGGGGCATGGGTTAGTACACCTCATTCTTCACTAAATCGTGTCTTTGTATCTAAACTCTATAATTCTGTTTACATGTGTTAAAATGTTTTCAGCACCTTGTTTTCATCTTGTGAATATCATCTGTTCCGTTTCTTCGATTTTGAGTACCAGGTTTGTCTTTTGGACTCTTTTGTTGACGAGAAGTTTCACTAAACCTTCTTATCTTGATTTTCTTACTAGGCAGATGCCATTGTATCGAGGCTTCAAAGTACTGGTCAATTTAAGGAGGATGTTCACGCAACACTGTTAATTACTGCAGATACAGTATGCTTCAATTCCTCTTTAGTTACTGCCTGATTGATAATGTACCTTATTGTTGCATAAACTAGATCCTTCGACTCTCTCTTAGGCAATGCCTGAATAACCTGTTAATTAATTTATTTTTTATTTTTTTTGGCATTGATTCTGACCTCTAAAAGATAGCCCATAAGCTACATCTCTAGTCATGAATCTACTTCTGTTTTTAAAGCTGAATGAGGACTATGTCTTCAGATACCTATCTACTTACCTTACTTTGCTAATGCAGTTGTGCGAGTATGCTTTGATAAACTATTTTTAAAATCCCCAAACCTATAAAGTGAGATGGCTCTGGGAGATGACTATTAAGAAAGGGAGATATGTTTGCATCCTGTTCTCCCTGCGGTATTCATGCAGTTTGTCCAAATTGCTAATTTGTAGGTTCTTCATCAAAGATCATCTTGGTAAATATTTGACAATCATATAATCCTGCTTGCTATGTGCCCAGTTTACTTATAGTCACACATAGTGACTTTTTGTAGTGGTTATAATCTCCTTACAAAAAAAACTTATGCAGTGGACTATCTTCTCAAAGTCTATTGAGTAATGACTTCCAAACTATGAGCATTTATAACAATTCAAGAACTATATTGTACCCGGATAGCATGCACGAGTAGCCCTCCTTTTGTATAAATCTTTTTGTAACTGATATAGGCATGGCCTTGCTCGGCTTTGGGCTGGTGTGTTCATCTCATTCCTCACAGCTTATACATCCTTTCGCATTTATGCTTTTAAAGTTGTGGGCTACTATTAATGGAGTATCTTTGTCTTTTGTATTGTGGGCATGTAAAGCTTATTCAAGGTTATTTCTTACTGCTCCATCTAATTGATTTTGAGGTAGTGGTGTATGAAGGGATAATCAGGGAAAAACCATCAAGCAAGGAAGAAGCACGGGAGTTTATCAAAGGTTTGCTTAATGGGCTTCACTCTCACCTTATTTCGTTAATAAGTTAAGCTGGAATTGATGGTTACATCCTTGTGGTTTGCAGGATATTCTGGCGGTCAAGCAGCTGTGGTAGGATCTGTTCTTGTAACCAATCTTAAGACTGGAAAAAGAAAAGGTGGATGGGACAGAGCAGAGGTACAGCTTGCTAGCACTTTTATTTTGGCTGTGCTCTTTGTGATAAGTGACAATTAAATGATTTTAAGCCAACCTGTTATAAGGACAAGTTAAAATTGCATTTATCTAAATATGAAAAAACTACTGGTGCTCTTTTATTATATTTTGTTCCCGTTCTTTTCAGCCTATCTAGTTAGATACTTGTTCAAAACTAACATGGGTCGAGCACATATGATCAATCTTTATGGTTCGAAATAAGTTATTTTAATACCTAGTTTCATGTAAGACAAAAAATCATAATAATAATAAAAAAATCATAATACTTTGCTATAGAAGTATCATAATACTTTCAATGTTCACTTTTTTTTTTGCAATAACTTCCGTTTAGTTTTGCAATTAGAGGTTCTGAGTTGAGTATCTTGTTACCTTCTTCAGAAGATACCTCTATATTTAGCTTTGGAAGAGACTAATATTCATCAGTGTGGTGTACAGGTTTATTTTTATAAAATACCAGATGAGGCCATTGATAGCCTGGTAAAATTCTTAACATCCATATTCTCTGTGCTGTTAGATGTTATTTTCCCTGGCAACTTGCTTTGCTGATATTGTTCATGAACTTTCTTGATGGATGAGCTGTACTCAGATCCACGAGGGAATTACACTCAATGTAGCTGGGGGTTTGATGCTGGAACATCCAATGACATTGCCTTTTGTGGAAGCAGTGGTCAGCAGAGCTCTCTCTATCTCTCCTTCACACACACATAAACACATACACATGCACTCGTTTAATCGTTTTGGAGGATCTGGTTCAGAGCACCATACAACCACCATGGATGATGAGTGACACATGAAACCAGGCCAGTCGGCAATCAATTCTTTCTGGCACCCTAAGCCACTCCAAAAACCTTACCAGAACAGTGGGTCCATATCCCCAGTTAAAACCTTTCATATGCTCTGTCGATGAGTTCTTAAAGTTTCTTTTCTATTCTTTTTGTTCTCCGCAAACAAAAATGCAGTTCTTGCCACATTCTCTCATTTATCAAGCATTGGCGTGTGGATGATTAAGATTACCTCTATCTTGATCACTTCACTTCTCTCATTTATCAAGCATGAGCATCGGCAGTCTCTCTCCAACTTTATCACTTCATCTTGGAAGGAGACTCCCTTGTTGTAGCACTAGCTATATAAAATCTCAGTTTTATCCAAGACTGGAGGATCTCTCCAACAATCTCAGATATCATTGACACTATGCCGGCCTCCTTCTCTTGGGAAGCTAGGAACGTCAATAAAAATACAAACTTTTGTGCCCATCATGCAGCACAATTGGCTGCAGCCAAAAATGCTGGCCACATTGGTTTAGTTGTTTTCCCTTTCTGGTATGTTATTGATGTGCATACACACACACAAAAATCTGTCTAATTATTGATATGGTTTACTTAAGGGGATTTATTTGAATAACTTCAATCATTGTCCCTTGTCACATAGTTGATACTTATCTTCCCCAAGTCTTCTGAGATAAGCTTGGGTTTGATGTTGGCAGGTAGGGACTACTGATACCGTGATGGGACTTCCTATAGCACTCACAGAAAAATTCATACGGGAAGCCCTATAGATGCTGTGGTCATATCAACGTGGTTCTATTCAAAACCCCTCCCTCATATGAGCTGAATCTGTTTTTCATCCATTATTTCAAAGCTGTGGACTTTTAACAACTGATTGTTGCTTATCAATTTTTTGGCCAAAGTTATATTTATTTTTTTCCAATTTGAACTCACTCGGCTTTATTACTGCCTCATTTTAAACCCATTCCAATGATCACGATTGCTCACCATATTCATGATGATGATGACTCCTACATCAGTACCAGTTAGTCTAAATATTGCAGCAGATATAGTGCGTCATACCTCTACTTCACCATAGATGGGCTTCATCTCCCTTCAAAAACTTCTCTGGTCTCATTGGCCATTGCCGAGAGGTCACGCGCTGCTGTTGGTCCCTCAATTCTTGGTGCTTGAAATCAGGGTTTGGACTTGGGGTAATGACTAGGATTTTGGTTTTTCTCATTTTCTGAGGATGAATCAGAGGTTGAATAAAATATGGATTTTCCTCTGGAAAACCAATAAAGGTCAAAACTGTTGAACTTGGCCGCATCAAACTAGGATTCAAACTAATGGGTTTTGCACCAACCAGGTAAGCTATATGTGAGTTTTTCATTTGGTGTGGGCGGTGTTGTAGGGTGGCGTTCGGCGGGGAGGGCACTGTAGACCTGGCCGGTGGTGGTGAGATTTTTGTCTCAAGAGAAGTGGGAGATAATGGGGAGTCTTGAGTGATAGACGTGGCGTATAGCGTTTCTATAAAATTCACTTTTTGTTTTTCTAGGTTGACATGGCACAAAAAAACTTGGTTTGTGCCAAGACCCGAACAACCTAGTACCATTCCAAATCATTAATTTATTTTACAAAAGCAACATGCGCCAATATTACAAAGGGTTACTTTCTCAACTCGTGTGTTGCAGTCACCAGTATACCTAACGCACAAATTTACCTCTAAAATATTCTTCCCAAGCTCGCCAAATGGGGTTTCATTGCAATATTCGCCTCACTCCCCAACCCAAAACAGAAAGGAAAAAAAAAAAAAATCAAAACTGAGGTGACATTAGGAAAATGGGACGCCACCGATAAATTTAAAAAGAACAAGACGTTTACAACATATTTTTGTGATTTCTGGACTATTATGCCTCAAGTAGAGGGTTAATTCAGCCTTGGGGCCTTTAGAAAATAAACACTCCTCACAAATCCTTTACCAACTTCACCAACAGCTTTTAATACATCAACTGGATCTTTTCCTTCCTCGCCCGCTTCCTCACCTAGTTCCTCTCGGCTCCGTTTCTGGAAGCAGAAAATAAATTCAGTGGTCAGGGAATTAAAGTTCACAAGGATGTAAACTGTAAACAACGCATAATGTTTTTTACTCCGGAGACGTATTCAAGTATACCTTGGAAGAAAATTTCTCCCACGTTATGCCAATAGCATCACCTCCCAGAGAATCATACCAAACCTTGAACGTGTCGGAGAACTCTTTCTGCACATGTCCAAAGAAAATGTAAATAAAAAGGAGATCCATTCTTCGAAGATTATTGTGATATCATTGAAGAAACTTGCCTCTAAATCCCCAACAAAGCACCTCAATGGATCAAAGTTCACCAATAGCTTATTCTTCACTTCATCGGAGCTCCCCTTCAAGTCTCCAGGCAACATGAAGGGATTGAAAAACTTGCTACCATTCCCACGAGCAACAAGCTTCCCTGCCCAGGATGTACATGTTATGGAAATTACTATCTGAAAGATTCAGCGCTGCTAGTGAAAAAGGCTGCAGAAATGTACCTAGGTTTAGTTCAGAAGGAAAGAGAAGACGTTGGGGATAAGGTAATTTGTCCATGTGGAGAAGAATTATGGCATCATAGTTGTTCAAAGGAGTTCGGAAAAGGCACTGCAAATAAAAAAGTCCTGCTGTAACTCATATACACAAAAAAAAATAATAATAATAATAATAAAAAAAAAATCCAAGAGCCCTAAGCCAATGAAACGTGAGATATGTTTCAGACTCACCTCCCACTTATAAAAATCAATCTGGTCCTGCAATATGAGTTTGGTCAACAAGTTTGCACTGCTTCGAGCATAAGCCACCAACCTTTTAAGTTCCTTTTGAATAAACAATTTCCATATGTCAACAGGGAATATGACAGGAACACCACACATAATAAATCTAACTCTATTTAGCCCCTAGGCACAAAGTGTCACCATTGCGCAAGTTCAAGTTTATTTTTGGCCTATTGCATAATGCAGCAGATCCACTTTGTCTATCATTAACATATAATAATCTACTAGATAGTACAAAAGAATGTCCTCTATGGTTAAATTAAAATTTGCAGAAAACCAGCCAGATTCTTTCAGAATACAAAAGAAAATCAGAAACCATGTCTTAATGGAAGAGGAAGAACCACCAGAAAGTTAACAATATTATCAACAAACAGAAGAGTGTAGGGAAAACAGACCCAATAGCAAGCATGAATATGTTTGAGGAAGCTTCATCTTTCCAACAATTGTGCAACTAAATTCTATCCAAAAGAACTACTAACCGATACGTTTGGTGAAAATCTGGTCCAAGCCTCAGATGCCTTGTCATAAGCTGTACCCAGGAACATTGCCGCGCTTACATTTTGTTTGTTTTCTTCGTAAGCTTTCCTACTCAACATGAAGTTATCCTAAAAAAATGATATGCTTAATGGCTGTTAAGTGAAAAATAAGATCACAGATTTAAGTAGAAATGTACCAAAATTATCATACAATTTTTGGTGTTAATTCACTCAGCTACAGAACTTACACTTATCTCTTTCTCGTCATTTGGGCCCAGATCGTTGTTTATGTCAACAACCAAAGCAGAAAAGGTCCAGTCATACTCTGATAGTAATCGCAGGAACCTGTTAATAAAGTTGGCATGCATATGACAGAACAGCGTGAGGCCCAAGAAGACTAATAGTGCGTAGATACAATAAGCTGACCCATTTATTAAACAACCACATATGGAGCCACCTTAATTCATATTAACCAACATTAAATTCAATGGTAATAGTTTTACTTGTTTCTAATCCAATCAACAACAGAGAGTTATATATTAGAAAGCAATGGAAGAAAGGTTCCCTGTAAATCCATTTCATCATAATTTTTTAACTTAATCTCCATGATTTATTTAATATGCAAAACCAAGCATGAAAGCATTTACACAATTCCTAACATTTAAGATGCCTTATAAGCAGGAACAAATACCCAACCTTAGAAATCCAGCTATGCGTGAGCAAGGAGCATTAAATGGTAAAGGCTTTAAAAAGAGGTACGCAACCAATAGCTCAACTGCCTCTTCTACCAAGGAAGTTGAAAATAGATGTGAAGCAACCCATCGTTTTGCAAGCCTACAAAATAACTAAACAAGTTATGTGCAGTTAGGGATTAAACTAGAAAGATAATTCAGCGTGCAAAATCAAATGCTCACCTAACAACTGGCACATATATCGGATAACAACCCTGTAATCCATTAATCATGCTCGAATGCTGACTGCGAAAAAAAAGTTTCTTGTCTACAGAAGTGACCCGCTTAACTTGGTCACTTCCAACTGCAAATTCATTGGTTTCATTAGACAACATCCAGTAGTCTCACAAGTACACCTGTATATATGTATGTCAGACTCAGAGTTCTTACCTTCCTTTCTCACCAAACTCAGGCCTCTCTCATGCAAAATTTTAAGACGAAATACATATCCAGACATAAAAACATCCACATCATCCTCAGTAGCAGTACATTTCATCCCCCAAGTATTCTGGAGACTGCCATAGCAGTATCATTAGATAACCTTTTTAAAAGAATATAGCGATTGTTGTGAAAAAGAACCCATGCCTGATATGACCCCAAGGGGGCTAGAGACCATGTCTCATTAAGCTAAGATCACTAGGTCGAATCTCTATTTTCTCTATCCCATGGGAGCCAAAAAATTACTTTATCCAAAAAAAAAAAGGGAACCCATGGCTGACCCAACCCACCTTTCTCCAATTTTAAGAAGGAAAGCAGTTTTAGTTTTCTCAACTGCGAAGTCATCCATCGGCCAATTCCCAGAGCCTTCCAACTAGATAAAAGCAAATAATAACTTTCAGAAATTAAATAATAAGAATACATAAAAAAAGCATGACTGATCAACAAGAAATCATGCCTGAATCATAACTTCCAGAGGCTGAGTGCAGGATGGCATCAGTTTATGTAGCCTTGGAACATTATCCTTGTCATTAGCTAGCGGGTGAGGCTCAGGAGGGAAGACAGAGGTAAACCTGAAAGCTGTAATTACAGTAATTTATGATAAGCACATAGTATTGCTTGGCAGAGGGAGGGCAACTGGTGATAAAAGATATGCCCAATCAAGATGTTACCATAATTACGAAATAAAGTATGTATAAAAAGAATGGGAACCATTATTCTTGATAGAATTTTGATGAGCCAAGCTACCTTTATAACTTTTTTAAAAAACGAAATCTTTAAAATAAAGACAATAAACATGAATAATGATTGTTATCCCAGCTGCGAAAAGGTACCTGGGTCTATAGGCTGCACACTAGATACCTTCAAAGGAATATCTTCTATAAGACGCAGGCGCTTTGATAAAACTTCAAGTGCTCGAAGCAAACTTCCTGAAAACGATATAGGATCTGACAAAATATATATATTTACACACAAGGGATTGATTAGTTGTAAGAGAAAAGAAAAATAATTCACAAAAACTAAAAGTACTCAGTGCCCAATATCATACCACCAACACCATGAAGCAGAGAGAAATCAAGCTGATCCACAATATGCACAATATTCTCCTTTGACAAAGAAAGATGCCGCAGAAGTACATATTCAGCAATTCTTTTCAAAATGAGATGTTTCGTCCACTGCTCACTTTCCCAAACTATGAAATTGGGAAAATCATCAGGTTTATCATCTTGACACTTGATCTAAGCCAAAAATCTTTTAAAAAAAAAAAGCATGAAAATCATCCGGAAGAAACAAAACTTCATTAACAGTAGCCAATACTAGCATAATAAATGCCTCACCTGTGCTTTCTGCAATTGTACCGTCCTTAAATCTCCTAAGCTCAGCCTTGTCCCCCCAAAACCTTCGGAATTTGAGAGCCTAGTGCAAACACGATTAGAATCAGTGCATATATCACAAACATATCCCCCCCCACCAAAAAAAAAAAAACTGAAATACCTCCTCCTTATTTTCAGGATTGGGACCAATATCAACAACCCTAAAAGCTTTCTCCAAAGAGCTCACTGAAACTCCAACAAACATTGGCTCTCTATCAAATATTGACAAGCCCTGCAATTGCAAGCTCATTAGGATATGTTGATCCTAAACATAACTGGTCAATGGAATGAGATATTTAAGTTTAATACTTGATTCCATACATTTTCTATACTGCCTTCTGACAATGTGTTTCTCCAGGTAACACGAATCAACTTTGCTCTATTGCTCAACCCCTGATTCAGAACACCATGTACCTTCTGCTCATATAGTCTCCAACATTCATCATCCAAGCAAAATCCTGATGTATGAACCTCATTTGTTCCCTTCAAGTTCAATCTACAAAAGCAAAAATGTAAAAGAAAAGGGCAACAAAGATATCTTGCAGCTTAAACAATTCCAAGCAAGTGATCACCACAATAGTTCAATGAATGCAACAGCTAGTAACAGGAATGCAATGTGCAAAACATAAAAATTGTACAAATGGGAACCAGAAACTCTATACTTGACAAGTCCACAACGCATGTAAAAGAAAGGCGTGCACATGTTTTATATTCTTAACTGCTAATTAGAGTAACATGCTATGATGTCACAGCTCCTTGTTTCTTATATTAAATATTAATCCCATAGTTTTCCGTAATGCCCCCAACATTATCAGTTAACTACCAGCCTGCCAAACTTTTAAAAATTATGTCCAAGCTTTACACTATATTCTTAACTGCTAATTAGAGCAACATGCTGTGATGTCACAGCTCCTTGTTTCTTATATTAAATATTAATCCCCAAAGTTTTCTGTAATGCCCCCAACATTATCAATTAACTACCAGCCTACCTAACTTTTAAAACTTATGTCCAAGCTTTACACTAGAAAATTGGAAATTAATAGAAAATGCATTAAAGAAAGAAACAAGCGGAAGGCCTAAGAATCATTTCCATTGCTTCACTAAACTTTGAGGGGGAAATAAACCATGATTTTCTTATTTTAAATTTTTTTTTCCTCAATTTAAGGCCATAACCTGCATAGAACAAATAAATGAGGAAGGCCTAAGAATCATTTCCATTGCTTCACTAAACTTTGAGGGGGAAATAAACCATAATTTTCCTTTTTTAATTTTTTTTCCTCAATTTAAGGCCATAACCTGCATAAAACAAATAAATGTGCCTAAGAATCATTTCCATTGCTTCACTAAACTTTGAGGGGGAAATAAACCATGATTTTCCTATTTTAATTTTTTTTCTCAATTTAAGGCCATAACCTGCATAGAACAAATAAATGTGCACAACCTTAAGTTATGACTAAAACGCAGGATCCTATTTGACATCACTCTAGCAAAACACTGACAATATGTTTAAAGTTCAAATCATGAGCAACAATTTCTCAGGATGATGGCCATCAGACTTCCAAGCTTTAAATTGAGGATTTTTTTTTTTAAACTGCAATACCAAGATAATTGACTGTAACTAAAGCATGCTATCTAGAACAATACTAATCATGTTAAAAAACTTGACCATGAGCTTATTTTGTATCCTTGATTCAAAATTCTAGCTTCAAACAATGCATTTAGACAGAATAATAATGCATTCCGAAGAAGGTGAGAGGGTGATGTTGTTGGGGTGTGGTTCTAAGAATTCTGATGTTTTCTTGGGAAAAGATTTAGGGGAAGGCAGTGAGGAGATTCAGAAAGCAAAGATGGTGGTATGGATCAAGGGTGGCTCTTGTTCATTTAACGAAAACAGGGAAAATAAATTTGTTGTCTTGGTAGCATTTAAAGGGGATTCTCATTCTATACCATCTGTGTACTAGGGTTGCACATGTCTGTGCTTATCAATTTAAATGAAAAAAATAAAAAATTAAACGTGCATACAATATCTTGAACCCAAGACCACGCCCCCCTCCCAAAGAAGATGAGGTGGCATTTGAGTTAGAGTTCATTGCAATAATTACTTACTCCTACAGTAAAATCTGCTTTCCTTTTTTGGAAAAAAAAATAATAAGGGACAGTTACTTTCAACTTGATTAAGGTGCTACGAGTTAATCAATTACATAAAAATTAGCATAAATCAACCACATCATAATTGTCATGCAATTATATATCTCTTTAAGTATTAACAAGTAAAACTTGTAGCCAAAAAAAAAAAAAATGCAGTCTTCAGTGGAATATATCTTTTACTAGGCTAGTGCAGGAATGGGAGGTAGATTTGGTCTCTCCTTTCTTTGAGATGTTGTATTCTATCAGATTGAGGCAAGGCACTGAGGATAAAATATGTTAGATCCCCTCCAAAAGCAAAAGATCGAAGTGAGGTCCTTTTATTGTGTGTTGTCCATTCTTACTAGTTCCTCATTTCCCTGAAAGAGTATTTGAAGAGTTAATGCTCCTTCAAGAGTTGCATTATTTGTGTAGGCGGCAACATTAGGGAAAATTTTGACTTTGAATAACCTGAGGAAGATGAACGTCATAGTGGTAAATTGGTGTTACATGTGCAAGAGTGGAAAGTCCATTGATTACGTTTTTCTTCACTGTGAAGTGGCAAGAGAATTATGGAGTTCGCGTTTCAGTATTTTGTGTTGATTGGGTCATACTTAGAAGAGTAAGAGAGTTGTCGGTTACTTGAAGAGGTTAGTTGGGAAGCCGTAACATTTTGGAAGTCTGAAAGATAGCACATTTGTGCTTAATGTGGAGTATTTAGAGTGAGCGGAATGGAAAGAGCTTTGAAGATTGTAAGATTTCGGTGGTAGAGCTTTATTAATGATATGAAATTACTTATAATTAATTGATTAATTAATTAAAAAAATTGGTGGTAGAGCTAAAAAATGTTACATTCAAATCCCTTTAAACATGGATAGTGGCATATAATAGTCTGCATTTTTCTAGTTTTCTTATTTTTTGGACTTTTGATCCTCTTTTTCTCCCTAATATGGGGCTTCTCTTGTATACTTCCTGTATAATATGGTTGCGCCCCTCTATGCTTTATAATGAGATTGAATTACTTATGAATAATAATAATAAATTTTTTAAAAAAAAAAAAAAAATCAAGCACAAGATTTAATTGAACAATTCACTCACAAAATGGAACGTCTAGAAAGAATAGTTCATTTCTATATTCCATCAAACAAGTCTTCTATGAAGTAATAAATGACAACCATTACAGATATTAGTTGTACAATTTTACCTTATGCAATAGTCATATTTAGCAGCAAAGTCAACCTTGGTCATAAAAATCTCCTCAAATCCCCCATCTTTGCATTGCTCTATGCATTTAAGTGCCAACGCAGCTTCATCTTGGAGCTGAAATGGTGGGAAAAAAAAGAGTATATGTTTCGTCAAATAAGTCCGATGTGGTTCAAAAAGAAGATGTTAAAAATAAATTCAAGTCTTTAACGTAATGGGCCAGAAATTAGTGTCCTGGTAAAAAATACCTCCATGAAACCACTCCTTGATACACGGAAAGCTAGATTGAAGGGTAATGATGGATTACATATAACAACTGGAAATGTTTCTCTGTATGGCATCCTTTCCTGCAACTCCAAGGTTCATGATTACATATATACAAGCAATATCACATGTTTCACAACAAAGATATTGAAGAAAAACAAAACAGAAATGAAAAATACAAAAAGAAAAGGCAATATTCAATTTTTTCACATGATCAGACACATCAATAGCCTACATTGTGCAACTATTTTCTTCCAAGTTTCAAGGTCGACAATATACCAGAATATAATTTGGCTTATAGTACCACTAATAGGCCCAAACTAAACTATAGTTTGCCCTTGCTATAATGGCATCTTTTTTTTATAATAATTTTTTATCTTTATTGATCAATTTTTGGAAAACAAATACAAGAGATTATTCATAAATCATAACGTGCATGACAATGGTATGCAAAGCATAGAAAAAAAAAACAACTAAAAAAATAACAGTCATAAATTAAATTCATATAGAATAGGTAAGCAGCAAACCTCCTTCGTAATATCATTCTGCCCTTCCTGCTGGAAGTAAAGCCCATAGTCCCATAATCCTTTTCTTTTTTTCGATTGGCGGGCTGCAAACAAATTAACCTACATTATTGTGGCAAAAATGCACTATCTGACATTAAAATACACCCCAAAGAGCCCAATTTTTAGTAACACCACCACCAACAATGTGAACTTCCTTTAGATGAATAATGTCAATCCTAAAGATTCATGATTATAGTACTTGATTATTTATTGCATATTGGCACCTTCAAACCATCTTTTCTGTATTATTCCTCAGATATTGACTATGTGCAGTAACTACGATAAAAGATATTACCTTCATTTGGCAACACTTTTTGGGAAAGCTTTTTGGCAAAAAAGGAAAAGCATTAACAAACAACTTCAAACACAAACACTCACACTCACCAAACACTCAAAACTACTTTTGTTTTTATGTCACAACAAAACACTTTTTCAACCAAAAAACAAAAACAACCCTCTAAATACTAAAAAGTTTTATCAAAATTGCTTTTTTGATTTCATTGCAAAGAGAACCACCTAAAGTACAACACAAATAAACACTTTATAGGCCAGTTGACCATCTTCAACAACTATGGTTATTGGAATTTTATTCTTTCTTCTTTTTTCTCCCCATTTTGCTTTCCTGGAAAAGCAATTAACCTGTCCAAGAGTTCAACCTAGTTGCAAACTGAAACAGAAAAGAAAAATTACTATCAAGAATTCTTAAAAAATCAGAAAATATAATACAAAATCTAACAAGTTTGACCGAGAAATTGTCCAATATGCAACAAATTCAAATTTCTTTAGCTCTGATTGACAAAAGAAAAGGCTTCTTTCCCTTATAGTTTACCATTTAACTCGCCCAAGACCGTTTGCTCGAACAAGGATACTTATTGGACCACTATACTCACCAATAATAAGCACCACTTGCCCTTGATAGAAATTACAGCTAGACCATTGCACTACATATAATGCATGATATCAAATTCTACAAGTAAAATGGATCATTAATTTAATAACTTCAGGTTCAATTGTTGAATGCATTTCACAGTGCATTCAAAACAACCATTTCAAATATAAATTATAGTTAAAAACTGTAAAACTTCTTAACTATAAGGGCAGAAGAAAAACTAAATATACCAATGAAGCTCAATGCAACACGAAATATCTCCATTGCCTTCATGGAATTGTTAATCCTCCCCCGATTTGCTAGGTATGCCAATATAACAGAAATTAGGAATCCATTTAGGCAATCATGAACATATATTGAACTTCTCTGCCGAGCCCAAACCTACATCAGTAAAACAAACTCTTATTTCCATCAGCCAGTACAAGGCTACTACATAACTTGTTAGAATGACCATGACCAAGACCAAGATATTCTGGAATTATACCTTCAGTAAAATGGAAGCCTCTCCTAGCCCCTTCCATCCAAGAAAAGTTTTCTTAATAAGTTCCGCACTATCCTCTAAAAACATGTCTTCCAAAATACTAGTATTGTACTTTGGTGTAGCCTGAGGAATACTCCCTTAAATAAATAAATAAACGAAAAAAAGAAAAAGAAATAGTCAACAGTTTAGGTAAAGACATCACCAAACATCTCCAAGACAATAAAATACAATTGAATATAACATACCACCATCATTCAGAGCACGGACATTATTCCGCCTTAGGTTCAACTTCTTGATGGTGAACAAGGATTTTGCCGTAGGGATTATCCTTACAAAAAATGCAGGAACTTCAGCAAACTCCCCAGCTGCAATACCAATAATATTTCAACCCAAAATTTCAATAATGGTGCAGCAGTGAAACATTTTCTAATAACCTGAATCAGGTAAATGAGAGAAGAAAAACAATACTTAAAAGTTCATACTACAGAAAAACAAACCAGGATAGATAAGCAATACAGGTTTTCGGGCCTCATTTTGTAGGGTAGACCATTCAACCTTACGAACTAATGAAGAAAACTTCAAGTAATTCTTGATTATACAAAGGTATAGGCACCTTTTGGCGTGGTACCGATAATTCAAATAGTCTTTCTCAAGGAAACATTCCTATAAGAAAATAAACTTCATTAGTAAAATAGTAACATGCTAATGTTGACAAATATAACAATTTATATCATATAAATACCTAAAGTTGAATAAGCAGATTCTGTAACTACCATCTGGTTAATTAGTGCCCAAGAAATTCTTTAGCTCACTATCTCTTAGCTTTACTCCTTTTAGTGACAGAGCGGATAGCAAGAAAGATAAAGAATAGAAGCAACAACAACTTCTTTTCGAAGTAACGAGCTAACAAGTAGCTTAGAAAAAACAAATAAACCGAAAATTTTCACTGAAATTTCAATACTTCATTGTCAAAGCTGATTTGCAATACATTCACATCATTTAATGTCAACACTAAAGATTGTAAGCATATCCCTTCCTACCCAACAACTGCTTTGTCATTGCGTTAAGACAATTTAGGGACCATATTGTAATCTATGTACTCAAATACGATCAATTGCTTGATGCTCTACAAAAACCTATATGTCTTCTCAAGGAAATTACCACTAGATATGTACACTACTTTGACCCTTGATGAGTAGCCACTTCACCCATCAATTACAGCTATTCCACCCATCTTCATGATATAAAAGCACTTATTCTCACATTTTGGTCCAAATTGGTGCTAAACCCATCTTATGACGGGTGTATTCATGTCTAAGTTAATAAAAACATGGTCCTAGTAACACAATGCCTTTTCTTTTCACCACTGTAAGCTGATAAAAATATGTATATTTACATAAACGCTATCCACCATGAAATTGCATCTATTCTAATTATAACGCGAATCATGTTCATTTGACAATGTCTAAACTAATTAAGAAACTATTACACTTACACATACAGTACATGGAGCAGTAAAATCATAAACTGATTCAACTAACATTGATACAGCATAATGGACTGAAAATGGATGAACTTACCAAACTCACAGAAAACAATTAAGAATAGCAGAAATTAGTTTTACATAAATCACAAACGTAATCATCCAAGTTCTTCAGGATTTCTTTTTCCACTAAATCCCAAAGTCTAATGTTATAGTAATATTGACGACCACCCTAAATCCAGACGTCAGTCACTAGCACTAAAAAACCGCACCCACCGCATAATGCTAACCCCTACATTTCCTTCGACAACGAAACCATACACACTCACTTACATACACACACACACACACACACACATAATAGATTCGCTATGTGAGTACCTTTGGCAACCGAATAAAAATATCTACATTTACATCAGGCTTTGCAATGCACTGTATCGCATAGCTCCCACCAATTTTGATAGATTTTGGCTTCTTAAACTTGAACTCGACTTTGTCTGCACCAATGTCTCTGACAAACCCGGGAGCTTCATTCCCTGTCACCTGCTCATTGTTAATCAATCACTGCCAGTAAGTTCAACGAGTACCTACCAAATGCCCAAAAAAGAGAGACATAAAAACTGAATTCAAAATGTTCCGTTTTCTCGGTAACCAAACAGAGGATGGGCTTAAGGTTTTGGAAACCTTCAAGTCTTCGGGGATTTTATCGATGGCGTCTTTGATAGCCGAAACCGTGTCGTCAACAAGCTTGGTGAAGGCAGGCGAGTGGTCGAGCCGGACCTCCTTCAGGAACTCCCTTACTTTCAGGTCCATGGAGTTTGTAAATGCATCAGGCTCCATTGCTCTTCGCTCGTTTACGCTACGTAGTAACGGTTTTGTGGGCGAAACAAGGGAAATCAGGGTTTTGCCAAGAATTAGGGTTTAACAGAAACAAGGCGGGGGAGAGAGGAGCTGAGCCTGGGAGTTCAAGGCCCAAAGTCATTTCTCACCCTATTATTATAAATTCTGGGCTGGGCTTTAGCCCAGGAACATTAATACTTTACTCCTCTTAAATGGTCCATTTCATGTTCTTTAGACTTTTTATTATTATTAAAATCCTCTATAATTCTTAATGCTATACAAGTACTCTCATTTCACTTTCTCCTTTTATGCATGGGAGAAAAAAAAAAGGAAAAAAAAAAGAAGCCCTCCTCCATCTTATAGTTGGTGTCACCCTCTACTCCCACAAATTGGAGAGATTTGATGATCGCGACCACCAAATCAAAGAGAGCTTGTAATCGTAGTTATAAGATCGCACATCATATATGATTACAATCCACCTCGATGGCTCTAGGGATTGCACTATTAACAAGGGGGTGGTGATTAGTCATTCATGAGAGAGGCTGGCCAAATATTTTTGAGGTAAATTGGCAATGTCATGTTGCATTGTCAAATCAGCATTTTTTTAGGGGCTGGTGTGTTGGTGCCACATCACATTACTACATTACAAAATATAGGAAATAGGAGTAAAATGAGATTTTACCATATATAATTCAATAAATTATAACTTATTTACAAATTAAATTATTAGAATTTTATCAAATCAAAATTTATAATTTCAAAATGTAGTAAAAGTTAAAGATAAATGTTATCTCTCATCTTCCAACCATTTTTTTTTTCAAAATCAACCATGATTTCGTAAGGAAAAAAAATGAATAAAAGATAAAGAGATAACAGGTCTTAATGTTAAAAAGATAAATTAAAGGTTGGTAGAAAATTAGAAATGATCTGGACACTTCGATGCACGCGACCCGAATTAAGTAATGAAGCTTAATATTGGATTATACAAATTCTGTAGTCTTTGGGATTTTAGAATCCAGACATAATTGATTCCCCCAATAGCATCCGAGCAAGTAGGCCCAATAGCCTTCATCACTGTAGGGCACGAGGCCCAGAAAAGCTTGCCAAGGCAAAAAGTCCCAATAACAGCCCAGACCAAATGAAAAAGAAAAAACAAAAAAACAAAAGCAGCTACAGCTTACAAAGGAGTCAAAATTGTGCCACTACCTTTTCTTTTCTTTTTTCTTTTCTTTTTGTGAAATTATTACTTCAAAATTATTCCAATCATTTATGTTTTATTGTAATGCTTTTATTCTATAATTATCAGATAATACTGATGTGGCTATTTTAACTTAACTTTTGAATTAGTTATAGTTAAAAATAAATAAATAAATAGTTTCCCACTTTAACATTGTGATATATATAATTGTGTAATAAAATTATAATTTTTACCATTTATTAATAAAGTTGTTTAGGCATTGCATTTCGTAAAATGGAGATCATTTTGCCAAATCTTCTATTCCCTCTACTCTTGCAATAAAAATATAATTTTTACATTTTTTTATTTAATTGTGTGAATATAGAGTAGAAAGAGGTGCCAATGCGGCAATGCCCCCATCATGAAGTAAAGAATTCAATCAAAGAAATCTATTTTCTTTCCCCTCATCATCAGGTCCAAAAGAGATTCAAAGTATACGACGAAAGATCTTTGGATAAGGGAGAAAGCATGGGGTAGGCAAAGGACATGTAGGAGACTAGATCCAACCCTGCAACAGTATGATACTACTCCCCGATTTCGGGCAAACTGCCATGTCGGTGGATTAATTTACCTAATTAATCATCATCATTACTCATACTCAGAAATTAATTCACTTAAACTCAATATATAACTTGTTCTTTTAAAAAGGAAACCCATATCATGTCCTTTAAACATGGGATCATGACCGCAAGCTGCAGTTGGGATCGATAAAATTGGCAACGGTCAACAAATATGAAAAAGCCTTTACGAGATTTAAATGTTTGAATAGGTCTCGGATATCCTGCCCTCTTGAATAGCTGAATTTCTCACTTGTTAATCATACACTCTTAAACATTTCATTAATTACAAATCATCACATCAATTTATATAAAAATTATAGTAGTACTTCAAACATTTTTCATTAATTAATCTAAACATCGTATACATGTGATCACAACAAGAAAATGGAATTCGATCGAGATGACAAAGGTAATGTTGGATGAATATCTTGGCAGTAATACTATATACCATTTCCATTAACATATATTTTCAACAATATTATATATAATTATCATACATGTTTCACTTTGTGATATATATATAGAGAGAGAGAGCATTACTCATATCTTTGAACTTTGAAAATATCTCACAAGAAGTTTCACTTGGAAATGGTGGCAAGAATAGGCCGGTGATCAGTCCAAGCAATTAGTCCCTAGCTCACTGTGGCTAGCTAGCGGGCGGTTAATGGACTATTAGGTAGCCAGTAGTGTTACGGGAGGAAACTGGTACGATGTGGTTCAGTAAATTACCTACTACCTACAAACTCACAAGCAATGGACCTTGTGCCCACATCTCCTGAAACACACATTTAAGATACACAATTATTGTACCTTATCTTTTTGAACAAATTATTGTACCTTGTTGGACGTAAAACTTCATCATACGTACATCCCCATATTCATATAGTATCTATTTCTTTTATTTGAGTTACCTGTCATTAGTTTTAGCTTAAACTTTTGAGGTAAATAGTAATTTAAAATGATATTAGAACAATATGCCATAGGTTTAAATATTGACCTCGTCAATTCACCTATTCATTTAAATTAAATATTTGTTTTTGCCTATGAATTAAAAGAGAGTTTAAGTCCATACACAAATAAGAGTGTTAACTTATTGATTAAATAATTAAATTTACATTTTCTTATTAGCTTAAGTTATACATGTCAACTAAGGATAATTTGATGAAGAAACAAGGGACAACTTCAATTCACATCCCTTAAAATTAGGCTGTTAGTTAGGTTTTTAGTTTAATTACAGCAAACAAGATATATTAACAAATATATATATAATCAAAACAAATAATACAAAACACTTATAAAATCATTCATCTTGTCAAAATATTTTATTAAAAAAAAAAAAAATACCTCCAAATATATAAACAACGTACAAACGTACAATTAATGTTTTAACAATATTAAGAAAACGTTAAAAGTACTCAAAAATAAAACAAAGTTCCCGAATCCTGACCCAGAGAGAGAGAGATAGAAGTATTTCCATTGGCTATAGGGCTAAAGGAGTTATAGACCTCCTTAGAGGAGACAATTAGGGGTTACAGTGTTCCTTAGGTCATCGCACTGACAATAAGTTATCTTTCATAGGACGGCTTATTAGAGGCTTCTCCTACAACCCCTTTTCTAAACGCTGGTCCACTAGTTTCCTCATTTCGCTTTTTCTTTTCTCCACCCACACTTAAATATTACTACTTTACCATTGCCAGGCAAATCTCAGTCAACACAAAATCACTAGACCAATCCCAGACCGCCTAACAAATTATAAAAATAAAAAAATGTATAAGAAAGAGAAGAGAAAGAAAGAGAGAGAGAGAGAGAGACAAACATTCCAGTTGTATCTTGTTGCTTTTGAGGAATGCATGTTTATGTCTTCCAAAGCTTGTTAATAATTTCATGCCTCTACTCTAGGGCTTGTTTAACACATTTGCATGCATGCATGCAAAGGAGATCTCTCCACGAAGCCCACGTGGCACCTTGATTAGAGATAATGGATTGCTTTATTTATTTATTTTAGGCAGCAGATACGATCCTATTCCTTCCTGCTGCTTAAACCTTGGAAAAGTGGAACCAAAACCAACCGGCCGGGTCCCACCAAATCCAACGAGCCACATAACATCATGATTAAGGGAGCATCTCAAAAATGCGTCTCTATAGTGGCCGGGTGTGAGGCGGTGAACCTTAATTATTTTCGTTGGTTTTGTACGATTAAGCAAATCCCAGAGTTTCATTAAAAAGAGTATAATTAGATTCTCATTAATTACAAGGATTTTATGGGGCACTAGAGCACCACCCAAACTCAACCACCATCCTCCATCGAGCGTGCCAAACACCGCCGCTACATGAGAGAAAGAAAAAAGCTACATATTTGTAGTTTAATAACTCATTTTCAAAGTTTTTTAAAGAGGGTAAGAGTCACGTGGAACAAGGTCGCGTAGGGATGGGGGAGAAGTGCATGTGGGAAGGGCAAATGCAACAACGCTGTGTCTTGGGCTAAACGTAGTTTGCTCGTAGTTCACAAAGCGAATAGAGAGCATCTTTTGGAAAGCGGTGGTCGTCCCGTTTGTCGAACTGTGGCTCACCAATCTCTAGACGATCTGATTCTCTCTCTCTTGATGTTTTTTTGAATCTTTTGATCGAATGGGGACGATATTCCAGAGGAGTTTGTTCGGGCTTGGCCATGATGAATGTGGGGTCGCCCCCTTTTTTTTTAACTGTTCATATTTTTGGGTTTATTTAGTATATTTTTTTTTTAAAACCATTTTTGACCTTTTCTTTTTTGAGTTTCTATCTTTGACCCAAGCTAGAGAAGAGAGATCTCTCTGTCTCACGCTAAGCCAAGAAGAAACAGTTGTTGCTTTGATGATTGCAGAGTATCACATTTAGATACCTTTATCTCTCTCTTTACCTTTTTCATTTCTCTCTGATCAAAATCTCCGGATCTTCTACTATTACTACTGCGACTACCCACCAAAAGCTACCATTGCTGTGATGGGTTTCGGATTCGGGACTTGAGGTGATTATCATTACGAATTGGCTTTGTTTTTGGTTCACGTGATTCCCACGGTACGGCTACTGCTTGTAGTAAGCTCAAAAACTGGCTGTTATTGTTGTTGTTGTTGTTTTGGAGATTTGACGGATTGGACTCCCTATTATAACCAACGGAGTGGGCTGTGTACAAACAGAGTTGTGGTCATTGTTCTGTTGAAAAATATTTCAACGTCACACATATGAAATAATTGCCAATTCCAAGCGCCCCCAAGGCGCGTCAAACTGATCCCCACCCCCCCCACTTCTCCCTTTTTTTTTTTCCATGATTAATTACTGATTTAAACCATGAATCATTTTGGATGAACATATTACATTAATTCACATGAGTTGCAACAAAATCCTCATTTCAAAAGCAACAATTCAAATCCTTGAATTTCAACAAGCATAAATTGCACATGACCATGATAGTTTTGAATTTAAGTTGACAAGAAAGGTAAATGGAACAGAGTAAATTATAGTGTCAAGGTTTGAATATATTCCAATTTTAAACAATTAATTGCCTAATGAATGATAATTTGGATAATAAATATAATTTTAAATAATATCACATATTTATTACTCAAATTACTAAAAATCTCAATTTGAGTATATATAAGCTAGTTTTAAAATACTAGCAATAGATACCTTATAACCCGTTTTGTTCCTTATATATAGGAAAAATTTCGAAATTAATAAATAAAACTCACAGAAAGTCACTTGTAACAGCTTTCATATTGCTTCCTCCCTAAACATTAAGAGTGCTACCATTCTAGCCAATGTGTAAAGAACCAAAAAAACTTCTATATATATTATTTTAATATAAATATTTATTTTTCTTCTCTTGTCTTTCATTTTTTTGTTTTTTATTGAGATTTGTATTGAAATTTTGTAAAAAAATTGAGGGTAAATATATAATTTGTATTTTGTAAAGAAATAATATTTTAATATATAATATAAAAAGTAAAAAATAAATTATTGTGAAATATATTTAAATAAGAAAATATAGTTTTATCTCTTAATTAAACTTAAAAAGAAAACTGCTGTCTTAATTTGGGGTGTGGACATTGATGCCACATCTTTAGGCATGAATATACTGTGGACAGGAGGGGTATATGCGACATTGGGATCGGAGAGTGCGTGGGACGCGTTTGGGATGGAGGTGCGTGGAGGAGGGAATGGGGACTATTCCATTTTCCTTGGGAGGCTGGCAGTGACAGAACAGAGTGGCAGAGATACGGATACGGACAGAGGTTTTGATGTATTGGGTTTGAGACTAATAGGCCTCGTGATCGGAGAAGGCAGATCCATGGAAGACTGTTCCCGCTAGTCACGTGGGCTCTTTTGACTACCCCAATGACCACTCTCTCTCTCTCTCTCTCTCCCCCATTGTTAAGAGCGCCCCATGCCAACACCCCCCTCCTCTTGGCTCTTGCTCTCTCTCACTCTCTTGTGCTGTCTCGGGTATAAATTGAATTGCGAGAAGTGATACTTATGCGAGTTACAGACAGTGGCACAGAAGAGAGAAATTGAGCACATACACTTGTTCATCCCCTACCCCCACCCCCCCCACACTGACCAACTGACTAGATGACTCAGTCTTTCTCTCTCCACAACATGCAAATCGGGTCCCTCTCTGTCTCTTCTTTATAACTCTTTCTCTCACTCATTACGTATGTAGATCCCTCTATTTGCATTTGGCGACAAAGGTGGACTGCAGGTGCTGACTGGTATTTCGCCATTTTACTACTAGCTTATAAAGCTACCAGACAACAATCCTTCCTTCTCAGCCCCTCTCGTACAACCCACTAAGCTCTCGCATCTAAGTTCCTTTCAAACTTAATATTATTACTTCTCACTTCTCTCCCTCCCTCTGATCATATTACTGTTTACCTTGTACTCTTACCCCTTCCAACTATAAACTCAATCCGTCTCCTCAATTCTGTTTGCCTTCAAAGAAACCCCCATTTGATCTCTCCTCAGGCAAAGACTACAACTGTGTAGCGGGTACTCGTTCAAATAATCAAGAGACTGAGAAAAAAGAAGAAGGGGAACGATGCATCGCTGCAGCACCTCTCAGGTGGGGCCATGTACGTGTGGTATGTTTCACAGCCAAAGCAGTCCCTTCTCCATGCTATTCTCCATGCCCAACCACAGGCCCTATGATGAATCCGATATGTATTCTTTCACATCCTCTTCATCTTCTGTCGATTGTACTCTCTCTTTAGGAACCCCATCTACTCGTCTAACCGAAGATGACGAAAAACGACGGCGCTCTGGCTCCTCCGTCTCCAACTTTTGCTGGGACTTGTTACAGACCAAGCAACCACCTTCTGCACCTCAATCTCACAAAAGTAGCCGAGGAGGCAATAATGGCGGCAATAACAACGCCGCCAATGACCCCCTCCTCGCTCGCCGCTGCGCCAACTGTGACACCACTTCCACACCCCTCTGGAGAAACGGTCCAAGAGGCCCAAAGGTACTAACAATATCGATCACTTAATTTGTTTCTTATTTAATTTATTTTGCTTTGTAGATTTTAGTGACATTTATATATATATTTGGGAAATGCAGTCGCTTTGCAATGCTTGTGGTATTCGATTCAAGAAGGAAGAGAGGCGAGCCAGCGCGGCGGCGTCAACGTCAAACAACAGCGGCGCGAGCTCGGGAGGACTAACAGAGCCGAATCACATGCTAGGCCACCATAACACTTCATGGTACGCACATTCACAGAGCCAGAAAATGCCGTGCTACTCTCCTGCCATTGGCAACGAGTTCCGGTTCATCGAAGATAATGACCGAGATTCGGATACCGGCGTTCCCTTCCTTTCTTGGCGCCTCAATGTCACTGATAGGCCGGGCCTCATCCATGACTTCACGAGATGAATAATTGACGGTCAAGATCCTGCGAGTTTTTATGACCACAACGCATCACGATGATGATGTTGAAGATGCTGGTGATGGGGATAGTTTATAGACTCGTCAAATTCTTTTTTCTTTTTTTGTCCTTTTTCTCTTTGTTGGTGCTTCCTTTTCTCCGTCATACATAGATGGAGTGAGATAATTCTATGTTCTTAGTTTGCTTTTCTTTCAGGTTCTTTCTTTAACTTTTCCCTCTCAGTTACAAACCTACCTGGGCACTTTTTGTTGGTCTAAGTTTCCTAAGTTCTTGAACGTGACGAATATATGATTACGATGATCACATGTGGACCGCCCGATCCTTTTGGTGTTTGACAATAGCACAAGACTGTTGTTTAGTGCTTTTATCATAGAATGTGAACTGCAAGTTTAGCCTACCTGAATGTGCAGCTAGTCTATGATGGATCTTCTTCTATTTTTCTTCAATTTCATAACACACACAGATGGAGGTGATTCTGGGTAATTGCAAGTGATGTACCATTACCCATGTTCGATCACTGTGTTTTTTCTGAACCGGAAAATGTGCGGTCCCGAACAATGAAATCAATTTTGTCTTTTTTTTTCGTGCATTATCAAGGCCGACCGTTCAAGGGAATT
This sequence comes from Carpinus fangiana, assembly GCA_006937295.1. Lineage (NCBI taxonomy): Eukaryota > Viridiplantae > Streptophyta > Magnoliopsida > Fagales > Betulaceae > Carpinus > Carpinus fangiana. The sequence goes on from CM017321.1 coordinate 59,335,862, forward strand.
AATCATTGTAGATGTTGCTGACTTCTAGAACTCTGTTTGATTTTATATATAAAAGAGTTGGTTGTATTAATGGGTAGATATGAAATAAAAAATATATTTGAGTGGCCAACAGCTATCGGCAATTCGCTATCTGCGAATACCGGATGTAAATAGCAAAAACTAATATCCGTCAATGTAGATGAATACCGGATGTAAATAGCAAAAACTAATATCCGTGAATGTAGATGTAGATAGTGTATGTGGATATTATCCGTAGCCACATACCTCTATATTTTTAATATATATTATATTTTTTATATATACATATATATTGTATTTAATGTTTTTTAATATATGTTTGTATGATTTATAATTTATGTTTGTCGGATATAAAATTTATGTTTCTTATATTTGTTGGATTTCATTTTTAGAAAATTCTTCTGATTTGTTCTAATTGATTGCCCCATATATTCTTCCTTTATTATTATTATTTTTTAAATGCTTTTTCTTCTTTTTTTTTTTTTTTTTACACGTCCACACAAAAGGGAGAGGAGGATTCGAACTAATGACCTCTACTTCATTAGGCGTGATCCCAGCCGATTGAACTACCTCTTGGGGACAAATGCTTTTTCTTCTCACCACCTATAGATTTACTATAAGCTAAATTTATTGCAAAATGATTAGCAAATGTGATATGAATAATAGTGTTCAACTATAAATAATGGTTTTTTTTTGTATTTGTATTTGGAGTAATAATATAACTTATATCTTTTCAAAAATAATAATAATAATAATATAACTTATATAAGGCTTTCTAGAGTCTTCATAGAGTCATCCCAAATATGATGTGACTTTTAAAATTACTGTTGAATTTTAGATGTGATTTATTGACTTTTGATTTATTCGTGATTTTAAAAGACACATCATATTTGATATGACTCTAAAGAGATTTATAGCATTACTCTTGTATTTGAATCAATAATTAGTGAACTACAATTTCAAGGTCTAAAATGCTCATTATCTCAAATGTGATTAGCAGACAATATCCACATCAACTGCGCAGATGCTTATAGTACGTAATCGCATGATGCGAATGCGGATGCAGATATAAAACTCTTAATCCCATCCACATTTTCACCATCTTCTTTTTACATGTATGTATATATAATTTGTTGAATAAATTTTTTTTCTAAATTGAGTTGGAATAAAATTTTTAATTCAATTTATTAAATTGACATATATCCTTAAAAATATGTTATAATAAGATAAAAATGAAATTGAAATTGAAAAAACAAAAATGAAAATGCTTGGCTGTTGAGAGATTACAACTTTAACACAATATGCTTGAGATGACAATTCATAATTTGTAAAAAAAAATAAAATAATTGTCCGCAAGAGGTAGCTCAATCGACTAAGAACCACGCCTCATGAAGCGGAGGTCACTAGTTTGAATCTCCTATCTCCCTTCTTGTATGGACATGTCAAAAATAATAATAATAATTTGTAAAATAATTACGAGGAATTAATATATCATATTTTTGCTTAAATATTTCACCAATTATAAATTACTGCATTAATATTTTGTAAGCCCCACTCATTAAAAAATGTGTCACGTGCTTTAAGATTAATAGACCCGCGGAATTTAATAAACAACATCAAACAGAATTATTTAGATCAACTTTCATGTCGTGTTCTCGAGTCCCACGAGGGATTTCTGCCCGTTAAACTACTATATTAAGCACATTTCTTATAGTGTGCTTAAGCGTAGTAGTAATTAAACTCCATTTTGTCTTCAGAATTCATATTAAAACTTCATTATTCATGGACTAAAATTTTGAATGTTACAATTTACAAACATGATACTTACCAGTTACCACATCACTGACTAAAATATCAAAAATTTATACGTCAATTTTTTTTACACATGCCTAGCATGATAGCTTTTATGACAAATATCTCATAAATTGACGCGATAATTACTTAACATGTCAATCATTAATGGCTCGTTTGGTTTACGGAATAGACCTCGAAATAGAATAGCTATTCCTATGGAATAGTCATTACTTTTTGTTTGATAATAGTTTATTCCTAATAATAGTTATTTCGGTGGGAATCACTAATCCCTACACGTAAGAATAATTATTCATCTAAAAAAATGAGAGGAATAGATATTCTTGAAGGAATGGACAACTTTTCCAAAAAAACCAATTTTTTTTTCAAAAAGTTTATTTTAACCCTTCTTTTTTTTTTTTATAAAATAAAAAAGGGGTAGGGTTTTATAATTTTTTTTTTTTTAAAAAAAGTTTATTATAAAACAAATTTAACCCTTAAATTTGAATTTTATTTATTTATTTTTTTTTTTTTTCAAAGAAGGGTAGGGCTTTTGTTTAAACTCCAATTATAATACATATGTTGTTACCAAAATAATGAATAAGAATAATTATTTCATTCTACTCTCCTCTATTCCTAGTAATAGCTCTTCAATTTTTCTAATAAAATACTCTATCTGTAAACCAAATGACCCATAAATAATTATATATATTTGTTAATTTTTTATTTTTGACACTCATTCAAACTAACACGTCTATTTATAAGAAATTTTCATAAATATTAGGTTGAAGTTCTTATATTGGTGCATTCCTCCAGCTGCATAGCCTGCATGCTATGGCCACCTGGAAGATGTTGATTAGAAAGGAAGGCCATGATCAGCTGGGTCTTTAATCAGTAAACTTGTGCCGTTGTGCAGTTTCACAGGTGCAATGAATTCGCTTAGAATCTTTGTCACGATAGAGAACGTGCATTGTTTTGTAATTTGTGCATCACAGTTCCCGTATATAATTGCGATTTTTAAATTTTATTATGAGAAACTTGCAAAAGGAAATTAAAAATAAATAAATAATCATATAAATAAATTCGTTATTTTTGAAACAACAGTATTATCACCTACTGCTATCCCACCGTTTCTCTCTTTTTTTTCTTTTTTTTTTTTTGTTATAGCTAAAATCGATAATCCAGGCTATATTTATCTTTAATATATATAAAAGATAGAAACACTTTATTGAATAGAGAGAGAAATTAATAAATAAAAAAAACATTTGCATTGCAGCTCAAATATGTTTTTTTATAAATAGTGTTGCTCTTCATACTAGTTTTTCACATCGACTAATTTGAAGTGTTTTTAAGTGGTTGGCAATATAAGCCACTTAAAAATGTAACAACAATTGTTCTAAAGTTGGAAAATCTAGGATGAAAAGTAAAGGTACTCATTTTATATTGGAGATAGCTAATTGGGGGTGTTTTTGATGATGGGGTACTACAGAATGTCAAGTTATTTTTGCATGATAATGATACCACACACATACTACAAAGAGTTATTTTTTAGGCGAAACTTCATTTACCCTCTGAATTTTGGTTACTTTTGTAAATATCTTCAAACGTTCAAAACCTCTTACTTAGGTGTATCAAAGTTTAGTTTTCTCTCACTTTGCCCATTCCGTACAGAAACCCATCATTAATTGACTATTTTACCCTGAGTCCAAAACTAAAACAGCCTCATTTTGGGAACGGTGTAATTTTGGAGTCAAGAGTAAAATTGGCATTGCGAAGGATTTTTTGTATTGAATGGGCAAAGGGAGAGAAAATCAATGTTTGATACACCAAAGTGACAGTTTTTGAACATTGGAGGGTGTCTGCAAAAACCGCGAAAGTTAAGGGGGGTAAATGAAGTTTCTCCTATTTTTTAATTTTAAAACCAAATAATCTATTTATCACACAATCAAACCATGCACATTGCCCAATGGATTAGGATCCTCTCAGATTTTAAAATTTGAATACTTCATTACATCTAAGAGTTTAAATAAATGTAGTCTCCAATAGGTAGTTCAATTGACTGGGACCACGCCTACTAAAGCGGATGTCACTAGTTCGAATCCCCCCTCCCCCCTCTTGCGTGGACATGTCAAAAAAAGAGTCTAAATAAATGTAGAGATTTATGTTACCGAGTTAAGTAATTTTAGTTTTCAAAATGCCAAATACACTTGCTTTTGCCTTGGTAACATATAAATTTATGCATTTATTTGAATCATTAGATATAATGGAGGGTTCATATTTTAAAATATGATAATTTCATATTTTAAAAAAATTGAGAGGATCTCAACCAATATTTAACAAGAAAATTGCTTGAGATAATACAATTTTTTAAACCAATCATACAAATAGACATGACAATTCTTAATATGTTAAATAATTATGAAAAATTGATTATCAAGCTTTTTTTTCTTAACTATTTCACCAATTAAATACTGTCACATCAATTTATGAAATGACTTTTTTAAGAAAAGTTGTATCCCTATGTCACTGCATTAAAATTTATGGTTTGGCCTGTGAATATATATATACTTTTTTTTTTTTGTTTTTTAAACATATCCACATAAAGAGAGAAAAAAAATTCAAACTAACAACTTTCATTTTATAAAACGTAGTTTAAAGCTGATTGAACGATCTCTTTTTTATATATATACCTTGACAAGTGACAACTTTTCCTCAACTATATGGGAATTTGAACCCATAAGTCATAGCAATGATGAGTGAGAGAGTGAGGACTGGGTCAAGCCCATGGGCCCTCAGTAAAAGTTAAGAGTTAAAAGAACCTGAAAGGAAGCAAGCTTACCTTAGCCAAGCCCACCCAACAAACTTGATCCCACGGCAAAAAGATTGGTTGGGCGAGCTGTCATTCGCCGCCTGAATCCATCTTATCCCTCCAAACCAACGATGATGATGTCATTTTAGACGACAGAGCTGCCAAGTTTCACATCAATTTTAATCATCTATCTACCAAAAAGATAATGTCGGATTTGGTAGATAATGTTGGATTTGGTAGGCAGTGCGGTTGATCAAAACCAAACAACCTTGCACATGAATAGGAAATAAAATAAGAATAAAAAAACACAAAACAATACCCACCTTGTGACTTTTGAGTAAACAAATCAAAAACCACGAGTCTCAGTGAGTTTTCGTGCAAGAAATTATTGCCCGGAGGCTAAAATATATGTGCTGGCTCGCACTTAGCCTATGCTACCATGCATTCCAACAATCAGCATGCATGAAGTTCATAGCCCGAACAAATTTCGAATAATACTCATTTTGTTTAGACATTTGGGTTTCGTAAAAGCTCTTATATTTACAATTCAAATTACTAATTATTAAATTAATAATTATCTCATAAGGTTAGATTTTTGAGATAACGGATGATTTAATACAGTATCAAAGTCAAAGGTCTTGAGATCGAATATTGACTCTTTCAAATCACCTTTATTTAAATTAAATATTCCACCCATGTAGTGAGCCACACTTATTAAAAGATAATTTGAGTCCACACATGGATGGGAGGAGTATGAAAGTGTTGATTAAGTAATTAAATTTACATCTTCTAATCAACTTAAACTTTTTAAATAACTGATGACTTAACTCAAAACAAAAAGTTATAAGGTCTATTTGTCTTGGACAAGTAAGTTTCATATTCGAAGTTGATTAGAGTGGGTGATTTCCCTTACCCTCTACTTTTGGCTACCTAAATTTTTCCTAAAAATTATTTATTGTCTAATTGAATTTTTCTTTTTGTTTTGCGTCCCTTTCTTTTGTGTGAATAAGAGTACGTAGGATATAAATGTGTTCTATGTCTTAGGGCACGATGGTTATATGTCCACATCTGATTACGTTTTATTTCCACAAAAAACAAGACATAATATATAAGCAAAGGGCATAAGTTATCCAAATCCAATTTAGGGAACTATATATATATATATATATACCGTCTAGAATTTGTTACTTAGAGAATTAAAGGGGATATGACATTATCTTTCTGTTCTTTTAACAAGAATAAAACTTGATAAGTTGAACATATATGAAAGAACAAAATCTCGTTTGTTAATATGATTTGAGAACTTTAAAAAATTAAAAATTAAAAAAAAAACTAAAGAAAGAAAAATAAAATTTGTAACAAACACGACCACAACCACAACCACATTATAATTAGATTTATTAGATTAAAGTAAACATATATGGCAAATAATTATATTTATCAAAATATAAAAGATTTGAATATGTTGACTTCATTAACGTACGTAGGGTGAAAACGTACAGTTGTAGTATATTTAGCCATATATAAGCTCGATCATGTTCGGCCGGCAACAAAAGCCAAGAAAATTAATTATTATTTTTTTATTTAATAAAAAAATAGAATCATACAAATATTTTCAATTACTATCCAATATATATAGCAACTTTGTCATAGCCTTAGCCATATTAAACATTATATATAGTTTAAATAAAAGTAAAGAAAATTCCCCTTGACAAACTCGATCATACAGTTTTTTAAGATTTTGGGGTAAACTATTGCGTTTAAGTAAAATAAGTATTTTGCTCTCGGATTTTTGGGGAAAATTATGATTTTATTTTTAATAGAAAGACCGTGAAGATATTTTCTAATTCGTGTTGAAAAAAAAACAAACATGATTGTCGAGATATTAATTTGCAGCGGCCATGGCCTCACTAATTGGCCTAGTCCCAATGGAAGATATTTTCAGCATTAAGTTTGGGAAGAAACCAAACTGATAATCACCTCTTAAATTCGTTTTAATTCTCTCATATATTTAACGAAATACTTTTTAGACCATACATAAACATATATATATTATTTGAAAAAAATATTTTGATACGACAATGACATAAAGTAGTTTTTAGTGTTTTGTGTTTTGTTTGTTAACATTTTAGTTTTAAAAAAAGAAAAGAAAATATTGTCGTCAAACAAAGCCATAGCTATAGCTCGATTTGTTTGTTAATTTTTTTTTCTTTGGTTTTAAAATAAAAATATTAATAAATAACTCAAACACAAAATACTCCTAATTAACAACAACGATCACTTTTAGGCCAAATCAAAACATTATCTCAAAACAAACAAAAATTCCCCAACATGCATGAATAAACATAGCCACAAATTAAATCAAAAGCTTGGGACGTACAAAGTTACATATATCAGATATAAATTAATTAATACTTTTAAGAGCTGTATACCTGATTTCATCACAAGAGAGATAGTACATATTATTCTTTAAATTATCTCTCGACTATTCTTTTGCAAATTAATTATTAAATTTATAAAATTACATATGAGTTTCATAAATTTAATGATAAATTTACTAATGATTTATTTGAGCAATGTTACAAGTCATTCTTATATTATTATTGTATTTCTACAAAAATGATGTAACTTTTAAAATCGCAATTAAGTTTGTAAATTGGTCAATATTAAATTTTAATCAAATTATAATTTTAAAAGTCAATCATTTTTTTAAAAGAAAATAGACTTATAAAATTATTCAGTGTCATTGTCATAACGTAATTGTCTTGATTAAATTTCTATTCCATGGAAGGACCTCACGCCTTTATGAACAACTAACAACTACCCAACACCAAACACCATGCTCGCACATAATGTTACAAGAATGATATAACTTTTAAAATCACAATTAAGCTTGTAAATTGGTCAATATTAAATTTTAATCAAATTATAATTTTAAAAGTTAATTCTTTTTTTAAAAGAAAATAGACTTATAAAATTATTCAGTGTCCTTGTCATAACGTAATTGTCTTGATCAAATTTCTATTCCATGGAAGGACCTCACGCCTTTATGAACAACTGACAACTACCCAGCACCAAACACCAAACACCATGCTCGCACATGTTATTATAACTCCAGGGAGGGAGACAGGCCAGAAAAATTAAGGAAAAACCAGACGGCAGACACCTCACCACTTCGAAACAGAGAGATAATGGTGAACCTCGTGGAAGCACAGAAGCCTTTGTTGCATGGGCTAATGAAGATGGCAGGGATCAAACCCTACACGGTGGAGATCCAGCCAGGCACGGTCATGACCTTCTGGGTCCCATCGGAGACCATCAAAAACCACAAAAAGGGCGAAAATCCCCAGCCCCCGGCTAAGCCCAGCGGCAGCAAGCCCGTGGTGGTCCTTATCCACGGGTTCGCCGCCGAGGGCATCGTGACGTGGCAGTTCCAGGTCGGCGCTCTCGCCAAGAAATACTCGGTTTACGTGCCGGATCTCCTCTTCTTCGGAGGCTCGACCACCGACAAAACCGACAGGTCACCGACATTCCAGGCCGAGTGTTTGGCTGCAGCTTTGGGGAAGCTCGGGGTGGAGAGGTGCACCGTGGTTGGGTTCAGTTACGGTGGGATGGTGGCGTTCAAAATGGCTGAGCTGTACCCGGAGCTGGTCCAGGCAATAGTGGTTTCAGGCTCGATCATCGCCATGACCGACTCGATCAGTGAAACAACGCTGAAAGGCCTTGGATTCTCTTCTTCTTCGGAGCTTTTGCTGCCCACTTCCGTTAAAGGCTTGAAAGCGCTTCTCTCTGTTGCTGCTCACAAGAAGCTGTGGTTCCCGGATCGGCTTCACAAAGACTTCCTTGAGGTTTGAATTTCCGATACGTTCATTTTCCATTGCCTCTTACGTGCAATATTAGTGGATGATGCATGTCACATGCTTTTCGTGTATGAACTAAAATAGAAAAATAATTAGGTTGCTCCAAAGGGAAGAAAAAAAGGTGCATGGAGTTATGGTGATTCGTTTACAATAAGAGGTTTGATACGGACACAACAAAAAATCAATTTATGTCCAACTTCTCTCCTACTTGGCATTTAAAAAAAAAAAAAAAAAAAAATCCTCTGCTTCGGCGATGACGACGGCTCCAGCAAACTCACCACCCACCTGCTCTGGCGACGACGATGATGACAGAAACCACCGGTGAACTCACCGGCCAAGCTGTGGGTCATCATCTCCGGCGACTCTGGGTCACCATCTCCGACGACCTGGGTCACCATCTCCAATGACTTTTCTACCAAACTCAGCATAAAAAATCGATTCTAATGCCTCAAAAATTGATTCTAATGCCTAAAAATTCGTTTCTAATGCCTTAAAAATTGATTATAATGCCACAAAACTCGTTTCTAATGTCTCAAAACTTAATTTTAGATTCAAAATTAAAATCTAGAGGGGAAGGTTAACCCTTTTTAGGATTTTATCATCATAAAATTGGAGCCATTTTATCACCCTAAAAGTCGCCGGATTTATGTGAAAAACCAAAGAAAATCCGGCGAACTCACCGGTCGGCCGTGGGTCTCATTCTTCCTTCTCTTCTTTCTCTTTTTTTCTCTTTTCTTTCTTTTTTAGTTGAAAATCAGCTGCATTAGGGTGTAGATTTTTTTTGTACATTTTTTCCCCTTTATGTGAGGTGTCCTTCTTCTATTGAGTGCTGCAAAACCCACCTTTTGCTATGTAGGAGAGAAGTTGGACATAAGTTGAATTTTTGTTGTGCCTTTTAACATTTTTCTTACAATAAAGGTGGAAATGATGATAATCAATGTCATGTCAATGTATTTATTATATAACATTATCTGCAGGAAATAATTTTTTTAAGAAAATAAACCTTTAAAAATTAAGTTTTGCCCTCCTAATAGCTTTTTTAAAAATATACGTATTTGTAATATATTTTCATATTTTAGCTGTTAAATATGACTATAATATTTTTCATTTTGAAAACTTAAAATGAATACAGTTTCAATAACTTTCTTAACTTATTATTTCCACTTCATTTTTGAAGTGAAGTTAATTAATACTCATTTTCAATTAATGTGATCTAAATTTAAATTAAGAAAAACAATTTTAAAACTTGACACTTCTATTCAAATTAAAAGATAAACTGAGCAAAAAAAAAAAAAAAAAAAAGATAAACTGAGGAAATAATGAGATGGAGACTTGGTGCCGGTGGAGTGCCACAACCCTTGGACAATATAATTAATAATTGGCAAGATGTAAGTCAATCACGGCGGACCACGAGCCTTAAATTCGCTCAACTATATATCAAGAACAAGAAGAAAATACCATCTTAAGCCGTGGGCAACTTTTTGCTCTCTTATTATCTGAAATGGGTTGTGTCCATGCTAATGAGTTTAACTTGTTTAATTAAATTAATAGAATAAGGTTGATTTATATAATCATATATCATACAAACCTCATTCATGAACCAGAATTTTCACCCCTAAATATCTTGGCATTTTACTAGTACAAATTAAGGCATTGTACTAGACAAGTGAGTCACTAAACATATAGTTACTCTCCCGTGCTTTGGTGCGGGATCATGATATCTATTTTCCAAGTGAAATAATTAGGATCCATTTTATGGTCCAAATAAAATTAAATTTTGCAGGATTTATAGCTCATAAAATTAAAAATTAGTTAACATAAAGGGTAATGTTAATTCAATTAGTATGAGGCTGAAAGGAAAATCTCTTGTAATTTTTACAAAATATATTAATCTAAACATCATGGAATTATAGGTGATGTTCGCCAACAGGAAGGAGAGAGGTGAGCTCTTAGAAGGTTTAATTGTGAGCAACAAGGATACCACGATTCCCAATTTTCCACAGGTAATATATTTATCTAGAACACATTCTAGCCGTCGATTGCCTCGTTCTACTTATGCATATATAGTCTACCTGTTTCTATTGCAGAAAGTGCATCTTTTATGGGGTGAGGATGATCAGATTTTCAATCTGGAGCTTGCTCATAACATGCAAGGGTAAGTCTGATAACTCCTATATTCATATAGTTTTTAACATTATTCTTATGAATGAGTTCAATCATGACAAAGTGGCACCAATTTGAACCATTTAATGACAGACTTGTTGGTACATCTCTTGATTACAGATTTTATACTTTACAAACCTATTTTGGCCACCACTAGGGTTGGTAATTCGTATTCGTATGTCGAATTCAAATCGTGCTGAAATATCAAATATAAGATGTCAACTATAATCTGACCCATTTAATTCAATAGGTCATATTCATCAACCCTAACTCGCTAATATAGTGTTGGATTTGTGGGTCGAATAAAAAAATTGACAGTTCAAAATGTCACTTGTCGACTTTGGCTTGTGTTAGGAAATAGATATAAGACTATATAAGTCAATCATAACCCGACCAATTTAATTAAACAAGTCAAACTTCTCAACCCTAACCCATTAATTTTGTGTCGGGTTCACAAGTTTCATAAAAAAATTACCAACCCTAACCACCACAAACAAGAGAAGTAGTCTTGAGTACCTATAATTGTACTGAGATTATTTTGAATAATGTGAATACAGGCAACTAGGAGAAAATGCATCCTTTCAAGGCATAAAGAAGGCCGGTCACTTGGTTCACCTGGAACGACCTTGTGTTTATAATAGGTATCTGAAGCAGTTCCTTGCCTCCTTGCACGCAGACAAGTGACACGATTTGAAGTATGCACTCCTGTTTACTTGTACTCCATCGCACTGCTCAGTGTTAAGCAGAAGGAATAGCAATATAGTGGGAAGCTAAGCTTGTTTCAAGGATTTGAAAGATTTGAAAAAAAGTATTTACTTTCATTAATTTCCCATTTACAATCCAAAAACATAAAACAACTGTGATGGAAAAACATACCCTCTGCATAACTCACAGGCAGGCTATAGAGCACCACCTACACGTGATGCTTTCTGCATGACATTCACTTCAGAAACAGTTTAAGATGAATGCATACTTGAGCAAACAAGTTCATCTAAATGACGATTGAATCTCTTCCAGGGTTCTGCCTTTAGTTTCAGGAACCCAAAGTGTCACGAAGACAACCGTAAAAGCAGCGACCGTGGCGTAAATTGTGAATGTACCTATTGCAATGACGGAACTATATGAGTTATACCATGACAGATATATGCATGCCGGAAAACACATGCTTGAACGTACACAGAGGTAGATATATATATACCTCCACTGTTCCAACTCAAGAGTAAGTTTGCAGTTAATGTGATCAAAAATGATGTCAGCCAATTTCCAAACGTTGCTATGCTGCCAGCAAGGCTCTTAATATTCACCGGAAGTATCTGAAAAAAAATGTGCAATTTGTGTTCAAAATTAATATTTACCTAACGTTGGAGATAGATGAATAGACTGCTTTTTCCTCAAGAAAATTCTGAGCTCATCAATCTCAACGTATGTTTCAACCACTTAACTAATGGACACAAATATTAAAAACTGTCCTTATTTTTCCTTCTGACAGTGCAGGAAAATTAAGGTATTGAGTTCATCTGGATCTACTGTTTAAATTAAGGAAAATCTCCCTTTGCCCCTCGGGCTAGTTGAAAATACAAGGGTCTCCCTGATAGAGTTGTCATGTGAACATATACCACTAATCTCATCTTCATCCACAATCCCCTACTCCTCATCCATATTACTGAATTTCATGAGTTCATCAAATAGACAGACATCATCAAGATAACCACATGCAACATTTAGGGACCTACTGAAAAACTGAAACCTTTACATCTAACTGCCGAACCATCCCTGGTACCCATTGTAGAATTACAACCCCACATCCAGGAACTACAACATTCCTCGTACTTTACTCTGATAAGAAAGGTCAATGAAATTTCTGAGAATACTCCTTGTATCATCAACTAACCATAGGAAGGTCAGTGTAATGTGCTCTTCAGATATCTTATTAATAATTCAAATATTCAACTCAACTCAACTGCGCCTTAATCCCATACCAAAACTCATACCCATAATTTAGCAGTCAACAATCAACAAACATAAAAGTCTATCAAACTCACACTGATGGTTAAGTATCCAATTTCCAACATATAAAAAAATATTCTTAACCAAGCTTAAGCTAAATTTAGTCCTTCAGAAGGAGAATTTAAGATTCTGTCCCAATATGATCCCCAAGGTTCACCATCCCCTCAGTTTCTGGGTTTCTTTACCATCAAAGAAAACAATAACCATATGGAAAACAATAATTTTGAGTTCCTTGCTGAGTAGGTGGTATGATTCCAACAATAATTTCTGTAACCAAATCTGCTACTTAGTCTACTTGAACTAGTGACTGATAGTGAAGTAGTACCGTAGTAGTGGGTTTCTAAAGGAGTTTTTAGAACTTTTAACACCATACTGGTGGAGCATAGGCAGTCTGACATCAGGCTGACTAGATATTATCACAAGAACAAGTAAGAACTTGACCTACTAAAAGTACTTCATCAAATTGTTTAGACCTTATGCATCAGACATGAGGAAAAGAAAAAATATATATCTTCATGATGTTGTTAAAATACAGGTAATATTGCATACCTCTGACATTATAAGCCAAGGAATAGCTCCCATTCCAACAGAGAATGAAATCACTAACAACTGTATGGAAAATTGATAAAAATCAGAAATTAATTAAAACATTAGTTCAAACTATACATAACAACGTATACGAGAAACCATACCACAAGCCCAACAAGTGACAGTATACCAAACATGGAATATAACTGAGAATCTTCTGATACAGAGACCTGATAAAGGTGAGTGAGAACAAGATGAAAGAGAAAGCACTAAGAATCAATTAAAACATGATAAGCAAATGCCATACCTGATTTATAAGCTCCAGATCAAAATGATAAGATTTTACATATTATACTAAATAAATGATTACGTACCTCTAGATAAAAAGCAATTGCAACAAGAATGAGGCTAAGAGTCATTCCAGACGATGATACCTACACAAGTGATTTCAGATTTTGTTCAATATGTATGTCCACAAATAAACATTATAAAAGAACAAATTTGTTCTGACGCACAATAAGAAGCACCCTGCGCCCAGCTTTGTCCACCAACCAAGTAGTGATCCCAGTAGCAAGAACCTATTGAAAATAACAGGCCTATTTTAAATAACTCTGATGAGAACTTCTTTTGTGATGTTTGGATATCAACATGAAGCAGCACAAAATTGTAATGTATCAGGGCATCTTTTACCTGAATGACACCAAGTCCAAAAGTTGCCAAGTTACTTGCTGATACCCCTGTTTATATTCATGGGAAACTAATTAAACCATCAAAGTCAAATAATGGAATGCAAACCACCTACAATATTGTAACCATGACTATAGTAAGGAAAACCATGATTTGATTTCTACAATTGATCTGCTAAGGATGCATTTAGTTAGGATGAGAGACCGAGAGTTTGAAAGATAAAATTGGGTATGTAGATTTTAGACCTTAAGATTGGTAATTCTCTCACATTAAAGTGTCCATGTAGCACAGTGAAACATGAATTAGGCAATCTCAAACAAATCCTTTTCTCTTTTGGAGAAAATGATTTTCGAGTAGATGTCAAACATCAGATTTGTCATATATAAATGTATCATACCGAAATCCATGTAATATAGAAAGCCATCAGACTAACTCTTTATCTAAAGCTTTAACTAATAATACAATAACAGTTCAAAGCCCAAAGAGATGTTGGTCTAACCGGCACTTTCAAAGATGTTACTTGAATAGAATAAAACACCATTGATACCACTGAGTTGCTGGAGCACAAGTAATCCAATCCCTATCTGCAGCATATGGTAGCAACATATCAGAAGGGAATAAACAATCACGGGTATAGAAAACAAAAATTAATCAGAAATTTCAAAACCATTGTACCATTAAAGGAAACCAATATCTCTTTCTCTTGAGATCTGAAAACCTTATTGTAGTTCTTTGGCTTGTTGATGCTACAGATCTCTGTCAAAATTACATCAATAATAAATGATGATAATGTTAAGAAAATAATAAAAATAATGTACTCGTGCAATAAGCTTATCATCCAGAACTTTATAGTGCAGAACTTGGTTAACTAAGTTTGTAGAGGACATGAATTTGGTTTAAGTACAAGAAATTGACTCATAGAACATTCAATACCTTGATTTCATTCACTTCAATCGAAATGTCTGTACCAAACCCCCGTAAAACTTGCAATGAGGCTTCAAAATCTTCTGTCATCCCCATTTTGGCCTAATACCCACAAATCCAAAGAAAAAAAGAAAAAGGGAAGACATGGAGCAGAAAATCAGCAAACATAAGAAGATATCAAAATCCAATCAATACAATATTTATCTTGTGCTTCATACCAGCCATCGAGGAGATTCTGGTATGAAAAACAAGCCAGGTATCAATACTGTACATGGCAAAATTCCTGCAATAATGTGTAAATGATCCCTTTTTTCAATCCATGTATTGATCCACGTATTCCATTGGTAAGTAATGTTATATACAACTGAGGCTGTAAAATTTCAGCCAGAAACTGTCATATATGAGCTTGTGATAAGAAACTGACGCTCTAAGAGTTTGATATTTGCATCTTTAACAGGTAATCTCTTTACACAGTGATGATATATCTCCTCCCGTAGTATTTCTTTATTTTCCCAATTAGAAAACAGATGAGTATTTGGTGAATTTTATCTGCTAGCATGCACTCAATCTTGAAAATACATTTTTCAAACTTGTTCAAGTACTCAAGGGTTATAAATAATTTTGTTGGCCAAATAACAGTCAATACTAATCTTTCAACTGAGGAAATACCAACAATTTGGCATCCTAAGGGCTTACCTAAAACTGCAAGCACTCTCCAGTTGACAAACATCCCCAAAAGATAAGCCAGCATTACTCCAGTTGTCACTGCGAGCTATACAAAAACCAAATTGATTTACTTTGTTATATAGTGTGGATACTAGTAACAAAAGTGCTAATGATAACCGAGAGTTAAGAAGCAAGACTAGACATCCAACCTGGTTGACAGACCCGAGGCTTCCCCTCATGTTTTGAGGCGAAATCTCAGCTATATATACCGGTACCTAAATTTAAACCATTTACAAATTAATGCCATTGATGCCTGATTGACATAAAGAAATGAGATGCTTCGATGTTACCGTGTAAGATATTATACCAACGCCAAATCCTTCCAACAACCTTCCCATGTATAAAAATGATGCATCCTACAAGAGCAGCAGAAACTAAATGCAATTTGACGAGCTTGCAAAGAATGCAGAAACAAAGAAGAACATCAAATTATCTGCGCTCACTCACTTTGGCAAACGATATTGCGAGCCATCCAATTATATTAGGAATTGCAGCGATCATAAGTGACTGCAGTTCAGCAAAACAAAGCAACATTCAGGTATATTCATAGTTGGAACATTCTCCAATTTTGCCTCTCTTTTTTTCCCTCCATAAAGAGCAATGTGAACCAAAAGAAAATAAATTGAATGAAACCCATTATACCCCTTTGCGCCCAATGTATTCCGAAATTTGACCACTCGCAATTGCCCCAACCATGGCACCCACATTTGATAAAGACCCAAATAGAGAGAACTGTTTTCGAAACAAATAGTGTTAATTAAAGGCACAAAATAAAGATTGAGAAAACAAACTAGAATCAAAAGTCACACCTCTGAGACTGAAAGTCCCAAGTCCTCGATTATTTTAGCTTGCGTGGGGGACGAATACCCACACTGTACATTTGAAAGATACAAACCAAAAACAAAGCAAAAAATAAATTTGAATGTGCAAATGGTTTTGTTAAGGGAAATTGTGATTCAGATGAATGTGAGAGAGGAAAGGGTGGTGTTACAGTGAAGCCGAATTGGATGGGGCCCAGGGCGACGATGAGGACGCAGAGTAAGACGGAGATGGAGCCGTCGCGAAGCATCTGGGCCGAGGAGTCCATGATACTGGACTGCCTCGAGCCCATTCTATACCAGCTCCCCGTGTGCAAGAACGGCTTACTGAGGTCCTCGGATTCATCCCTGGAACTGGAAGTCATTGGAAGCTTTCGACGCTAAATCCGGATTGTCCTCTGACTCGTCCCTGTTGAAATGTCACACAGAAAACAAATCCAGAATCATCCACTGCTCGAGTGGTCAAAGTGATGCGGGGTGGGAGAAGGTCGGTGGGCCATGCCGGAGACGGACAACTTCTGTAGACGTGTCACTTTGGACATACATGTATTAAATATTTGTCTGATCCGAGTTTTACGGGCGCAGCCTGCGCTAGTCGCTGAAGACAACGACATAATTTCCACATGGAATTTGTTTTTTTTATGTGGACCTCGCAGCTTTTAAACTGTCCATATTTATTAGAGATATGCTTAAATGCATTCTTAAAATCATCTCTCCACCATCTCATGTGACTGTGTTGACTTTTCAACACCAAAAAATAAAATAAAATAAAATAAAATTAAGACACAGAGATGGTGATGAGATAGTTTTGAGAATGCGTTCAAGCATTTCTCTATTTATTATTTAACTTCACACGTTAACAAACGGTCCATATATGTGTTCTAGTTATTTTTAAATCTATATATTTGAGAAAATAGTTTGTAGAGAGAACACATGCTTAGATTAGAGAAAACCTAAATAGATAGAGTTCACTCCTTACAAAGAAATTAAAGAACAAATAGAGAGTGATCGTGCATGTAACCCCTCAATGGAGGAGTGGCGTGAGAGAGTACACCCCTAGCATATTCAGAAGGTAGCCGCATAACCATCTTTGGCCTATTGTGGTGGTTGTTTGACCACCTCTATTCGAGACAACCCTTATTGTAATGTCCTGCCTAATCAACACGACCAAAGTGGATGAGAGACATGTGGGATGATGGTGGTGGAAGGAGTGCAATAAATCTAACCTTAAAAAAATAAAAAGCAACAAAACAAAAAGGAAAATAGAAATAGATAAACCAACTGAGGCTAAGCTCTTACCTCCTTCCTAGCTTGAAACGGGAGGCGAGGCTTTGTTGATAGTTTTTTTAAAAGAGAGAATGAGAGATTGAACAACTCTCAATGGTTATTAGGGGTGATTCAATCACTCTCAAATATGCTCGAAAGGGGTGGCTGAACCACTTTTGACCACATTCGCTTAAATTTTTTTTTTTTGGTTTAATTACAGTTTTTTTTTTTTTATATTTATATATGTTATACTGCTATAGTTTTTTTTTTAAAAAAAAATTAATTAATTATAGGCAACACATGCCATTATCTAATTGGTGTTGACATGGCATACGATGATTTATGTACAAAAATTTAGACAAAAATTGAATGTATAAACCTATTTATTTTATACCACATAAAACTTATTACAAATAGGTTTAACCACAAGTAATAATTTTGCATGTTTACCTTTAATTTAATTTTGTTATTAATATTTTTATTATGAAAAGAGAAGACCAACAGGAGCTTAATATTTGTTTATTTCGTTGAGTGGCATCTAATCTAAGGGAGAGTAGGGAGATTTGGGTGGCGCAAGAGGGAAAGGGATTCTAAGTTTCTAACGATGACGATGAAGAGCTGACAATTTTTACTTATGCTTTTTTCGTGAAGCGAGCGGATTTAGTTTGCAAGAAATGTTAGGTTTACAAACAAATTTGATAAAAAAAAAAAATTATATAACATGAAATGAGATAAATTAAACTTTTAAGAAATCTAATTATATTCTGTCATATCACATTATAAAAGTTTTTTTTTGTAAAATTTATTTTTTGGAAGTCTAACATTTTTCTTAATTTGCTAGGTGTTAAGGCCACCCTGTTATTTGTGTGGTGACTAAAAATGAATCGAACAACTGTGAAATAATTAGTGTCAATATTTATAATTTTTTCATATTATTTTACAAATTAATTATTAAATTTGTCAACTTATATGTACCTTACATAAAACAATAATAGACCATAAAAATTTAGAGGAATGATAGAGACCCAACTTTTCTCTTATGTAATCATCTAAAAAAAAATTCTAAAGTAATAACATCCTATATGGTCCTTTTTTTATAAAAAAAAAAGTATTTTTCTTCGGAAATGGTCATTCTTTTATAAAAAAAATACAATTTTTATTTTTTTAAAACAATACTAAATAAGAGAAAAGTTGGACAAAGTTGTGTCAAAAAGTTGTGCTTCTATTATTTCTAAAAAAAAAAATAATGTTTGATTTATTAAATTTGTAGAAAATATAAAAATAAGGGATAATTACCTTTTTTTCCCATGAACTACTGCATCTTGACACTTTTCTCCATGAATTACCAACTATGACACTTGACCCCATCAAACTATCATTTTATGACATTTTCCCCCTTCCATTAATCAAAGGGATTAAATCTAACGGTCAACTATTTTAAATTTTTTTCCTTATATTTTTGCCCTCACTTTAGGTCAATAAAATGACGCTTATACCCTCCTAAACCATAATTCAAAAATTTGAAGTGAGGGCAAAAATAGAAGAAAAAAAATTTAAAATGACACATGACCATTAACCGTTAGTTTTAACCATTTTGATATGGTAATTTGATATGGTCAAGAGTTATAGTTAGTAGTTAATGAGGGAAAGTGTCAAGACGTTATAGTTCATGTGGGCAAAAGGTAATTACCCCTAAAAAGAATATAGGCAAAATATTGCACTAATAATTTCTCTTATTTAATTGAGAAGTGTTAAAAAAATCCAAACAAATGAATCCAGAAAAATTTTCTGTCACATTAGTTTGGCTTTCTAACACTTCTCTAATTAAACTTATACATTTATAAAATTAAAAAAAATATATATATAAATAAAAAAAGAAAGAAAGAAGAAGTGTTATCAAACCACGAAATCAATTTGACTTGTTATTCGGATTCAACCCACGCGATTACCTTCTTCCCTTTTCCCCTCACATATTAAAAAAAAAAAAAAAAAAAACCAGACGACTATCTTGTAAAGCAAGCTAATGAGTTTTTCAAACCGAGATGACGAATGGCAGACCGTGAGATATATATAATAAGATTTTGTGGTCATGATCACCCACCCCTATAAACATTTCCCAATTTCCGGTTACTCTACCCTAATTATAACAACCAGCTCTGCACAATGGTTAAGCCAAAGAAAACCCAGATCCAAAATCTCTCATCCTCCGCCAAAATCCCATTCCCTCCCCGGAAAATCCGAAAACCCCTGAAGCCAGAGGTCCCCAATACAGACTCCTCCTCTAAACCCAGGAAAGCAAACCCATCTCAGCCCGCTATCGTTTTCCCCACAGCCGTGAAGCCACTAACATTTGAAGGCGAAATTGACGCTGCACTTACCCATTTACGCAGCTCCGATCCACTCCTCACCACCCTTATAGACTCGTATCTGCCTCCGGCTTTCGAGTCTCAATGCCCACCATTCTTAGCCCTCGCTAAAAGCATCCTCTACCAGCAACTCGCGGGCAACGCCGCGAAATCAATCTACACGCGCTTCGTCGCACTCTGTGGCGGCGAGGCCGATGTAGTCCCCGACAGCGTGCTCGCTCTTAACCCCGAGCAGCTCCGGAAAGTCGGAGTCTCCGGTCGGAAGGCGAGTTACCTCCACGACTTGGCAGACAAGTACAAGAGTGGGGTTTTATCGGACTCCTCGATTCTCGAAATGAGCGATGAGTCCCTGCTCACGAAGCTGACGTTGGTTAAGGGAATTGGCGCTTGGTCGGTGCACATGTTTATGATGTTCTCGCTGCGCAGGCCGGATGTTCTACCGGTGGGAGACCTTGGGGTGAGGAAAGGCGTGCAGCAATTGTATGGGCTAAAGGAATTGCCACGGTCTTCAGAAATGGAGGAGATTTGTGAGAAGTGGAAGCCTTATAGGTCTGTTGGGTCGTGGTATATGTGGAGGTTTATGGAAGCCAAAGGAGTCACAATCACACCTACGTCTACAGTAGCAGTAGCATCAGCACCGTTGGTGGATGGTAAGCCTAATACACCGCATTCACTGTGACAATGACACGATTGGGTAAAATCGACCGTGAATTTATTGAGCATCCCTATCATAACAATATGGCATTTGCATTTATTTATACATCTATGTCTTTCGTCTATGGTATGTTCTTTTAATGAATGGGAATTTGTGTCTCTTGCTTCATATATTGTTGGAAGGTAGTATTTCCTTTAGAAAATGGTAGAAATAATAGAAATCTTTTGGAATGATAAAGTCGCATTTAACTCAACTTCCACATATGTGATTCGGATTCCTGAGTCCAAAGCCAGTTGGGGAGCCAGCTAGGAAACTGGCCCGACAAGTCTAGAGTAACCTATGAACCAATCTCCTTGAATATTTCTCCCTTGTGACTTGTGAGTGCCAGATTACTAGTTTAAGACCCATCAAATTTAAGCTCGAACCAAACAAAGTTTCGAGCTAATAGCCGGGTTTAAAGTTTGCAGAACCTTGATAGGCTATTTTGTTTCGAAATAGCCCAATAAAACCAAATAACCCTGGGAAAACAGTTTTCTAAGGAATGCTAAGTTTATGAAAGCTGCAGACATGAACAGCTATTTGACAACCATTCAATAAGGAGAGGAGAACAAGACAAAACGCATTGGCCAGGAATTACTAGAGAAAGAACACTCTCAAAGGAGGTGGTGGAAGGTGGATAGACTCAAGATGATGTTGCACAAATTAAGAGCAGTTGGGGAGAGATTATAATAGACCACAAATACCCTTATCATCATTGGACCAATAAGTTCCCACTCTCTCTCTAGAGTCTCTCTTCTATATGTGACTGTTTCACCTCCTTCCCATGAACCAAACAGGTGGGGTGGAAATTTCCTCCAATCGGAATACTTGCTTTTCTCCATAGGGATTGCATGCCCATTTTAGGGATTGATCACTTCGCAGGAGAGAACACGAGGGATGAATGACAATCGACTTGCCTAAGATTTTACTAATCATCATCTGTTTACCCTTTCGCCAAAACCTCCCTCCATAGCTGATTGATTATACTAGACAACCGACATTCAAACCACCTCCCCAACCCATCGCCTCCCAAAAAAGAAAGAAGTTAAAAGAGAAGAGATAAATAAGATGGAGAAAAAGCCTAGAAAGAGAGAAAAGAGGTGAGAAAAAATAAATAATAAAAAAATCACATTTTCAAAATTTCACTCTATCAAAGTCTGCATTGGAATACAATGCATGCTTAAATAATAAATAATACACTCGGACTAAACCTTAGGGCAACGATCATTTATGGACTCACTCAACAAAATTTAATATATTGTGATGGAAAGACCGCAAACACACCCTCTATATAATTCAGAGGAAGGCTATGGAGTAATTATGGACACGATTTGTGCAATTGCTTCCTCCTGCATGATATTGACTTCAGAAACTGTACCCAGATAAATACATGCTTGATCGCTGCATCTCTTCCAGAGTTTTGCCTTTAGTTTCAGGAACCCAAAGTGCCACGAAGACAAGAGTAAAAGCAGAGACCGTGGCGTAAATTGTGAACGTACCTGTTGCAATGACGGAACTATATGAGTTAAGAGTCACCATGACAGATATATGCATGCCGGAAAACACGCACAGAGGTAGATGTATATACCTCCGCTGCTCCAACTCAAGAGTAAGTTTGCAGTCAATGTGACCACCCAGGTTGTCAGCCAATTTGCCATTATTGCTATGCTGCCAGCAAGGACCTTAATATTCTCCGGAAGTATCTGAAAATGTCCAATTTGTGTGCAAAAAGAAAACAAACTCATTAATTATAACCCAAGGGAAGAGATTAAATTCCCAGACATGGAGGGAAAGAATACAGGTAATATTATTGCATAGTGCATACCTCTGATATTATAACCCAAGGAAGAGATCCAAGTCCCAGAGCGAATGTAATCACTAAAAACTGCATGGAAAATCAATTAAATTGAAACAAGAGCTCAAACTACACGCTACACACAACAAAATTGTATACGAGAAAGCATACCACAAGCCCCACGACTGACAGTATACCAAACATGGTATATAAACTAGAATCCTCTGATACAACCCCCTGGGAAAGGTTAATGAGAACGAGATGGAAGAGAAAGCATTAATTAATTAAGACTCGGATCAAATGAGAAGATTTTACATTATTATACGTACTAAAATAAAATATTACCCACCTCTAGATAAAAAGTAACTGCAACAAGGATGAGGCTAAGAGTCATTCCAGACGATGATATCTACACGAGTGATTTCAGATTTTGTTCAATATGCATGTATGTCCACAAATAAACATTTAAAGACCAAAAAAAAAAAAAAAAGAGGTTCTGTCGACGCACAATAAGAAGCAGCCTGCGCCCAGCTCTGTCTGCCAACCAAGCAGAGACTCCTGTAGCAACAACCTGTTGGAAATGACACTGATAAGAACTTGTGATATCTACATGAATTGCAGCACAAAATTGTATGTATCAGGGAAACTTTTACCTGAACAAGACCAAGTATAAATGTTGCAAAGTTACTTGCTGATACCCCTGCTCATATTCATGGGAAACTAATTAATCAAATACTGTAGGCACGATTATGATTTGATTTCTACCATTGATCTACTAATATAGAAAAGAGTTGAAAGCCCAAAGAGATCGATGTTGGGCTAACCTGCAGTTTCTAAGATGTTACTTGAATAGAATAAAACACCATTGATACCGGTGAATTGTCGGAGAACAAGTAATCCAATCCCTATCTGCAAGCATATGGTAGCAACCTAGCTATCAGAAGGGGACAAAAATTCACAGGCTAGGGTATAGAAAATCTGAAATTTCAAAACCGCTGTACCGTTAAAGGAAACCAATATCTCTTTCTCTGGAGATCTGAAAATGTTACTGCACTTTTTTTGCTTGTTAATGCTACATTAGTCTGTCAAAATGACATCAATAATTGAATGATGTTAATGTTAAGAAAACAGTAAAATAATAATGTAGTGCAACTTATCATCCTGAACTTTTTGGTGCGGACCTTTTCTTTTTTTTTTTTTTTTAAGAAAAATCATATTTAGCCCTTATATTTTTATCTGATTTGAATTTAGTCCATGGGTTTTTAATTTCAATAATACAGTCCTTAGGTTTTGTCCAAATATTAAATAGGTCATTATGCACTTTTTCATCCACATTAATGGTGTCATATGTCATGGGTGTGCCAGTAAGCATTCATATCATTAAGTGCCAAGTCATCCATAAAAAATAAAAAATAAAAAAAGACCCAACTACATAAACAAAAACCATCTTCTTCTTCATCATGATCTTAATTTAAAACATGAACAAAACCTAAGAACTTTATTATTAAAATTGAAAACTTAATGACTAAATTCAAATCAGATGAAAACTCAAGGGCAAAATGTGAATTTTTCCTTATTATTTTCTTAAAAAAGAAGAAAAAAAAGTGCACAACTTGGTTCAAGAAATTGATTGAAGTGCAAGAAATTGACTGGTAGAATATTCCATACCTTGATTTCATTCGCTTCAATTGAAATGTCTGTACCGAAACCCCGTAACACTTGCAATGAGGATTCAAAATCTTCTGTCCTCCCCATTTTGGCCTAACAACCCCCCACCCCCCAAAGAAATAAAAGAAAAGAGAAAATCAAAATCCAATCAATATATATATGCGAATTTCTTACCACTAAGTTACCAGCCATCGAGGAGATTCTGGAATGAAAAGCAAACCAGGTATCAATACAGCACATGGCAACATTCCTGCAATAATGNAAGTCCCGGGCGGGTCCCAATCAAGTCCTAGGCAGGTCCCGGGACTTACCCGTAAATTTAAAGTTTAATATGATTTAATGAATATATATAT
This sequence comes from Carpinus fangiana, assembly GCA_006937295.1. Taxonomy (NCBI): domain Eukaryota; kingdom Viridiplantae; phylum Streptophyta; class Magnoliopsida; order Fagales; family Betulaceae; genus Carpinus; species Carpinus fangiana. The sequence continues at coordinate 59,360,335 of CM017321.1, forward strand.
AAATTTTGTGATTTTCCGTACGGGCGGTAAACACCGTAAAATGTTTTCGGCAGAAAACATTTTCAGGGAAAATGATTTCTTTGAAAATATTTTCCGACGGAAACCATTTTACGTCGAAGTAAACGGAGTCTCAATCTTGAAAATACATTTTTCAAGCTTGTTCAAGTATTCATTCACTTTAACCTCCGTAAACTTTCATCATTTTTGCAATTACCCGCTTAAAGTTTATAAACTTTAAATTTAGTGTATTCAATGGTAATAAAAGTTTGTAATGTCACCCATCCATTAGGATTTTATAAAAGAGGCCTTGAAAATTTTCAATATATATATATTTTTTGTTTTCAAAAAAAAAAAAGAGAAGAAAAAGGTAATTTTGTAATTTTATCAATTTTACAAGAGTATAGAGGCTATTTCACCCATTTACCATCTAATTTAACTCGAACACTAACAGGGAAGTTGATATTGCAATATGCAAACTTTTAAAAATTGGATACACAAAATTGATTTTTTTTTTTTTAATAAAAAAAAAAACTTATGGAGGGTGATTGTAAGAGCGATTAAAGTTGGGGGGTTAATAATCTTGTTGGCCAAATAACAGTTGATGCGTCTCTTTCAATTGCGGAAATGCCAACAATTTGGCATCCTAAGGGCTTACCTATAATTGCAAGCACTCTCCAGCTGACAAACATCCCCAAAAGATAAGCAAACAATGATCCAATTGTCACTGAGAGCTATACAAAAACCAAAATTGATTTACTTTGTTATATCATTAAATAAGGATATATACTAGTAACAAAAGTGCTAACGATGACAATTTTTTTTTTTTTTCCTAATTGATGAGAGGAAAAAAGTTAAAAAGAAGAATTTTTTCGACTCTTAATCCAGATAGAAGAGAGAATGAGAGATTCATTGATTGATTTCCACTTTAACTAAGAAGGAAGACTAGACAACAAACCTGGTTGACAGACCCAAGGCTTCCCCTCATGCTTTGGGGCGAAATCTCGGCTATATATATAGGTACCTAAACTTAAAAATCATATACAAATTAATGTCATTTGATGCCTGATTGACATAAAAGAAATGACATAAATTTTCTCTAAACCAGTTCGGAAGAAATATCATTCAACCCATTTAAAATAGTGCCAAGTGTCTATAAATATTTAAAAGATACATTAAATTCTTAACGTCATTAATAGTAGTTTATTAACTTAGACTAAATTTAATGTACCTTTTAAATGTTAATATAGACTTAACACTATTTTAAATGGGTTATAAGATATTTTTTTCAGATCGATATGAATAAAATTTCTGTCCTACAACGAGGTGCTTTAATGTTATGTTACCGTGTAAGATATTATACCAACGCCAAATCCTTCCAACAACCTTCCCACGTATAAAAGTGAGGTATCCTACAAGAGCATCATAAACTAAAATTTACAAAGAATGCAAATACAAAGAAGAGCATCAAATCATCTGTGCCCACTCACACTAGCAAGCGATATTGTGAGCCATCCAATTATATTAGGAATTCCAGCGACCACAAGTGACTGCAATTCAGCAAAACAAAGCAACATTAATTAGGTATTTATAGTTGGAACATTCTCCGATCACCCAAAACAAAGGAAAATGATCATCTCCATTTCAAATCATTTTCATTTCCATCCATTAAGTGCAAGATGAACCCAGAAAAAGAAGAAAAATTGAATGAAACCCATTATACATACCCCTTTGCGCCCGAAGTAATCCGCAATGTAGCCACTCGAAATTGCCCCAACCATAGCACCGACGTTTACAATGGACCCAAATAGAGAGAACTGTTTTCCAAAAAAGTATCGTCAATAAAAAGTACAAAATTAAAAATTTGAGAAAACAAATATAGTACAACAATCAGAATCAAAATTCCCACCTCTGAGAGTGAAAGGTCCAAGTCCTTGATCATGTCAGCTTGCGTAGGGGACGTATACGCAGTCTGTAAATTTGAAAAATCAAAGAAACAAAAAGAAATTTGAGTGAGCAAATTAAAATGGTTTTTGTGAAGGGCAATGGTGATTGAGATGAATAGGAAACGGTGGTGTTACTGTGTAGCCGAATTGAAAGGGGCCCATGGAGACGATGAGGACGCTGAGCACGACGGAGATGTAGCCGTCGCGAGCGACCTGGGCCGTGGGGCTCGTGATGCTGGACTGTGTCGAGCCTATGGTGCTGGACTGCCTCGAGCCTATGGAGCTGGACTGCCTTGACTCCATGATGCTGGACTGCCTTGAGCCCATTTTATACCAGCTCCCCGAATGCAGGAGCGGCTTCTTGAGGTCCTCGGATTCGTCCCTGAAACTCATTGCCACCTTTCTACGCAAAATCCAGAGAGTCGTCGGATTCGTCCCTGAGCGGCTGTACTTGTTTGTTGAAATGT
>CM017321.1:59362866-59413701 GCA_006937295.1 Carpinus fangiana
CCTAAACAAATCCGTACACTCCCCACCACCAATATCTTCTCTCCAGGCTACTCCCCCTCGCACGTATTGGGATTAATTTTTGAGCAGCATATCATATGTGATATGTGTGTGAAAAACGTACCTTATCCAAATATTGAGAGACCCATAAAACAAAAGGAAAAAACTATATAATGTTGAGAGAACTTGCACACAATAATATTAGCCATAGACACAGGAAAACGTGTTGTTTTATTCCCAATCAGGGAATTAGGGTCACCTACCTAATACCTATGAGAAACTGGATTAAGGAGAGCTGTGCTTAAACTGTGATTCAACAGGTGAACATTTTGATGGAGTAAACCCCAAACAGCCAAATAGGATGACTAGTTGGTTACTCCAAAAATATCGAATGCTTAGGGACAGGTAGTTGATATCCGCATCATATTCTCCAACCGAACAATGCCACGTAACCCAAATCGTTACGTCTTTGTTAAACTCCTTTCCCTCCTTTGATACTATTCATTTCATTTCTTCAATAGAGACAACATCGAAACATTATTATTTTTATTTATTTTTTATATCATATTTTTTACTTTTTATTACTATTTAAACAAAAAAATCACTATAAAACAATTTATTTGTACTTTTTTATGCTAAAATTTTAAAAATTGTGTTTTCATGTCAATTACAATATCTAAGAAAAACAGATTTAATAAACACAAACTGTTGGGTCATAAATCTGCCTTATCAGACCCGACATGCACAATCCATTGGGGCCCTAGTTCATAAGACCATATCCCAATCCGAGGTAGGCCTCGGAAGCAAAACCAAGGCCAAGCCCAATATAGGTCTCGAAAGTCAAGCCGAGACTAGGCCCAAGTAGGCCTTGGACATCCTATTCGAGACCAGGCCCAAGTAGGCCTCATTCAGTCCGAGACTATTCCACATAGCAACCAAGTCAAGGTGGAAGATACCCACATTGGCACGTTTACCGAATGAGTTGAGCTTTTCGGCTACCAAGAGGCAGCCTAGCGTCAGACCTTTTTTTTTCTTTTCTTTTTTTTTAATTGAATAGGAAAGAAGTTAAAGGGGGAAGTGCTTGCCAAATTTAAAATTAAGAATCATTTATCAGAAATTGATTAAATTATATATCAAATTCACTAGCCTCCATGCATCACTAATCATAAATTGATATCAGCAAAACTATATAAAACTGAGATAGCGTTTTGGGGCATTAGCATCAAATTTAGGATGACCAAATCCCTTTAGGGTCATACCATCCATAAAGGGTTAACTTTTCACCCATAGGTTTTAGTTTTGAATCTAGAAACGAGTTTTGAGACATTAACACCAAATTTAGGATGACCGAATCTCTTTAAGGTTATACCATCCCTAAATAGTTAACCTTTCACCTTTAGATTTTAGTTTTCAATCAAGAAATGAGTTTTGAGGCATTAGAACCCAAATATTAGCTCATGAAAATTTCTCTAATATTACTCAAATATCTCAAAATACAATTCAAAACATTTCATCAAACATAAAGAATGTAAAAAACATAAAAAAATCTGTTTAAAAAAGAAAAAGAAAAAAAGATTGACGTTGATCTCCAAAAAAAAAAAAAAAACAAACAAAAAAGGCATGGCCTACACTAGGTTGCGGTAACATGGCAGCCGCATTCACTGTGACAATGACACGATTGGGTAAACTCTACCGTGAATTTATTGAGCATCCCTATCATAACAATATGGCATTTGCATTTATTTATACATCTATGTCTTTCGTCTATGGTATGTTCTTTTAATGAATGAGAATTTGTGTCTCTTGCTTCATATATTGTTGGAAGGTAATATTTAGAAAAGAATAATGTTAAAAGTTATAACATAGACTCAACAAAAACCTAACTTTTGTGTCATTTAATAATTAAGAAAAAAAAAACAAGGTGTTTTGAATTTAATAAATTTTTTTTTTTTAATGACACAGGATGATAGGAAACTGGACTGATAAGTCTAGAATAACCTATGAACCAATCTTCTTTCCCTTGTGACTTGTGAGCCCCGGATTACGTACCAGTTGAAGACCCATCAAATTTAAGCTTGAACCAAGCAGAGTTGCGATAGTGAGGAACCTCAACCGTTTAGCTGCTAATAGCCAGGTTTAAAGTTTGCACAAATTAAGAGCAGTTGGGGAGAGATTATAATAGACCACAAATACCCTTATCATCATTGGACCAATAAGTTCCCACTCTCTCTTCTATCACTTGTTCACCTCCTTCCCATTCCCCAGTGTTTTAAATTTCCTCCAATCGGAATACTTGCTTTTTTTCCATAGGGATTGTATGCCCATTTTAGGGATGGACCACTTCACGGGAGAGGAGAGAACACGAGGGATGATCGACAATTGACCTACCTAAGATTTTACTAGTCATCATCATCCGTTTACCCTTTCGCCAATACCTGCCTCCATAGCTGACTGATTTTATTAGACAACCGACATTCAAACCACCTCACCAACCCATCACCTCTCAAAAAAGAAAGAAGTTAAACGAGGAGAGATAAATAAGAAAGAGAAAAAGCCTAGAAAGAGAGAGAAAAAGAGGGAAAAAAAAAAAAAAACCATTTTTCAAAATTTTCGCTCTATCAAAGTCTGCATTGGAATACAATGCATGCTTAAATAATAAATAATACACTCACTCGAACTAATTAAATCATTTATGGACTCACTCAACATAATTTAATAAATTGTGGTGGAAAGACCACAAACACACCCTCTACATAATTCAGAGGCAGGCTATAGAGTAATTATGGACACGATTTAATTTGTGCAAATGCTTCCTCCTGCATGCTATTCACTTCAGATACTGTGCCCAGATAAATACATGCTCGACCGCTGCATCTCTTCCAGAGTTTTGCCTTTCGTTTCAGGAACCCAAAGTGCCACGAAGACAAGAGTAAAAGTAGAGACCGTCGCGTAAATTGTGAAGGTACCTATTGCAATGTAGGAACAATAGTATATATGAGTTAAGAGTGTCATATATGCATGCACAGAGGTAGATCATGTATACCTCCGCTGCTCCAACTCAAGAGTAAGTTTGCAGTCAATGTGACCACCCAGGTTGTCAGCCAATTTGCCATTGTTGCTATGCTGCCAGCAAGAACCTTAATATTCGCCGGAAGTATCTGAATATGTGCAATTTGTGTGCCAAAAAAAAAAAAAAAAAAAACTCATTATAACCCAAGGAAGAGATCCAATTCCCAGACATTGAGGGAAAGATACCTCTGACATTATAACCCAAGGAAGAGATCCAATTCCCAGAGAGAATGTAATCACTAACAACTGTATGGAAAATTGGTCAGGACTTGGAAAATCAATTAAGACATGATGAGTTCAAACTACACACAACAAAATGCATACGAGAAAGCATACCACAAGCCCCACGACTGACACTATACCAAACATGGTATATAAACTGGAGTCCTCTGATACTACGCCCTGGTAAAGATGGAAGAGAAAGCATTAATTAATTAAGACTCCATCAAATGAGAAGATTTTACAATATTATCTACCTCTAGATAAAAAGCAACCGCAACAAGGATGAGGCTGAGAGTCATTCCAGCCGATGATATCTACACAAGTCATTTCAGTTTTTGTTCAATATGTATGTCCACAAATAGACATTTTAAGACCAAAAAAAAAGGTTCTGTCGACGCACAATAAGAAGCAGCCTGCGCCCAGCTCTGTCTGCCAACCAAGTAGAGACTCCTGTTGCAATAACCTGTTGAAAATAACACTGATAAGAAGCTGTGATATCTACATGAATTAAGCAGCACAAAATTGTATGTATCAGGGTATCTTTTACCTGAATAACACCAAGTATAAAAGTTGCAAGGTTACTTGATGATACCCCTGCTCATATTCATGGGAAACTAATTAATCAAATATTCTAGGCATGATTATGATTTGATTTCTACCCTTGATCTACTAATATTGAAAACAGTTGAAAGCCCAGAGAGATCGATGTTGGTCTAACCTGCACTTTCAAAGATGTTACTTGAATAGAATAAAACACCATTGATACCGGTGAATTGCCGGAGAATAAGTAATCCAATCCCAATCTGCAACCATATGGTAGCAACCTAGCTATCAGAAGGAGACAAAAATTCACAGGGTATAGAAAATCTGAAATTTCAAAACCATTGTACCGTTAAAGGAAACCAATATCTCTTTCTCTGGAGATCTGAAAATGTTATTGTACTTTTTTGGCTTGCTGATGCTACAGTAGTCTGTCAAAATTACATCAATAAAAAAATGATGATTATGTTAAGAAAACAGTCAAATAATGTAGTGCAACTTATCATCCAGAACTTTTTGGTGCAGACCTTTTTTCTTTTTCTTTTTTTTTTTTAGAAAAATCATATTTAGCCCTTGGATTTTTATTTTATTTGAATTTAGTCCACGGGTTTCTAATTTCAATAATATGGTCATTCTGCACTTTTTTCGTCCAAATTAATAATTTCATATGTCATAGGGAATGACGGAGGGAGGGGGAGATCAGAGTAGGCCTTGGTCCCCACAAAATATGGAAAAATAAAATAAAAATTGAAGTTAAAAAAAAAAAAAAAAAAGTAAAGTTTAATTTTAGTCATTTGGNTTGAAGTTAAAAAAAAAAAAAAAGAAAGTAAAGTTTAATTTTAGTCATTTGGCCATTTAAAAAAAAAAATTGGCTCTATTTTTAGATTTTTTTGGCCATATCCAATAAAAACTTTTGGCCCTATTCTTAATTTTTTTGGGCCATACCCATTAAGTTTTTTATTTATTTTTTTAATTTTTGGAATGCTCATTTTTTTTGGCGCTTATACCATGTGGTAGTCTTTAGTTCATAAAAAACAACCAAAATAATTTTTTTTAATCAAAAAATTCTAAATTTTTTTTTGATACCCCCTCCCATAAAACTTCCTGGCTTCGTCCGTGGTCATGGGTGTGTCAGTAAGCATCCATATCATTAAGTGTTAAGTCATCCATAGAAGAAAATAAAGAAGATTGAAAACTTAATGACTAAATTCAAATCAGATGAAAACTCAAGGACTAAATGTGAATTTTTCCCTATTATTTTCTTAAAAAAGAAGAAGAAAAAAAAGTGCACAACTTGGTTCACTATAAGTTTCTGGATGATATGAAGATTTGATTGAAGTGCAAGAAATGGACTGGTAGAACATTCAATACCTTGATTTCATTCGCTTCAATTGAAATGTCTGTACCGAAACCCCGTAACACTTGCAATGAGGATTCAAAATCTTCTGTCCTCCCCATTTTGGCCTAACACCCCCCCACCACCAAAAGAAATAAATCAAAATCCAATTCAATACAATATATATATAGTATGCGAATTTCTTACCAGCCATCGAGGAGATTCTGGAATGAAAAGCAAGCCAGGTATCAATATTGCACATGGCAACATTCCTGCAATAATGTGTAAATGATACCTCAGTTGATCTACGAAGTCCATTTTGGGTGAACTACTTTATGTGCACTCAATCTTGAAAATACATTTTTTAAGCTTGTTCAAGTATTCAAAGGTTATGAAATAATTTGGGAAAACTTCACTTTAATCCTAAACTTTCATCGTTTTTATAATCACCCGCTTAAAGTTCATAAACTCTAAATTTAGTACATCCAATGGTAAAACGTTTGTAATGTACCCATCACCCATCCATTAGGATTTAATAAAAGAGGCCCCGAAAATTTTCAACAAAAAAAAAAAAAAAAAAAGTAAGAAAGAAGGTAATTTTGTAATTTTATCAATTTTACAAGGTTAATATTTCACCCATTTACCGTTTGATTTAACCCAAATCCTAATAGAAATAGTGATATTGCAAACTTCTAAAAATTGGATACATTGAATTGATTTTTTTTTTTTAAAAAAAAAGAAACTTAGGGAGGGTAATTGTAAGAGCTATTAAAGTTGGGGGTTAATAATCTTGTTGGCCAATTAACACTTGATACGTCTATTTCAATTTTTAGAAAAGCCAACAATTTGGCATGCTAAGGGCTTACCTATAATTGCAAGCACTCTCCAGCTAACAAACATCCCCAAAAAATAAGCAAACAATACTCCAATTGTCACCGAGAGCTATACAAAAACCAAATTGATTTACTTTGCTATATCATTAAATAAGGATATAAGTTACAAAAAGAATCTTTTTGACTCTTGATCTAGATAGAAGAGAGAATGAGAGATTCATTAATTGATTTCCAAGTTAATAGAGAAGGAAGACTAGACAACGAACCTGGTTGACAGACCCGAGGCTTCCCCTCATGTTCTGAGGCGAAATCTCAGCTATATATATTGGTACCTAAACTTAAAAATCATATACAAATTAATGCCATTTGATGCCTGAGTGACATAAAAGAAAGAAATGAGGTGCTTCAATGTTATGTTACCGTGTAAGATATTATACCAACGCCAAATCCTTCCAACAACCTTCCACCGTATAAAAATGAGGTACCCTACAAGAGCATCATAAACTAAAATTTACAAAGAAATGCAATTACAAAGAAGAGTATCAAATCATCTGTGCCCACTCACAGTAGCAAACGATATTGCGAGCCATCCAAGTATATTAGGAATTCCAGCGACCACAAGTGACTGCAATTCAGCAAAACAAAGCAACATTAATTGGGTATTCGAATTCATAGTCGGGACATTCTCCGACCACCCATAGTGTCATATGTCCTATCTAAGTTTATGTTATATATTAACGGAATTTGTTAAATTAGTGGACAAAATATGACTGCCTTCGTTTTGATATTTCAAGAAGCTAGATGTAAATCAAGTAAACCACGTGAACTGATTTTCGAATGCTGGTTTTGGATGTTTGTTTGGTTTGGTTTGGTTTGTGTTTTCCCCTCCATAAAGAGCAATGTGAACGCAAAAGAAGATGAATTGAATGAAACCCATTATACCCCTTTGCGCCCGAAGTAATCCGCGATGTGGCCGCTCGAAATTGCCCCAACCATTGCACCGACGTTTACTATGGACCCAAAGAGAGAGAACTGTTTTCCGAACAAGTAGCGTTAATATATAAAAATTACAGAATTAAAGATTGAGAAAAACAAGTATACTAGAACAATCAGAATCAAAATTCACGCCTCTGAGAGTGAAAGGTCCAAGTCCTCGATCATGTCAGCTTGCGTAGGGGACGTGTACCCACACTGTAAATTTGAAAAATCAAAGAAATTTGAGTGAGCAAATTAAAATGGTTTTTTTGTGAAGGGAAAATGGTGATTGAGATGAATAGGAAACGGTGGTGTTACGGTGAAGCCGAATTGAAAGGGGCCCATGGCGACGATGAGGACGCTGAGCACGACGGAGATGTAGCCGTCGCGAGCGACCTGGGCCGTGGGGCTCGTGATGCTGGACTGTGTCGAGCCTATGGTGCTGGACTGCCTCGAGCCTATGGAGCTGGACTGCCTTGACTCCATGATGCTGGACTGCCTTGAGCCCATTTTATACCAGCTCCCCGAATGCAGGAGCGGCTTCTTGAGGTCCTCGGATTCGTCCCTGAAACTCATTGCCACCTTTCTACGCAAAATCCAGAGAGTCGTCGGATTCGTCCCTGAGCGGCTGTACTTGTTTGTTGAAATGTCTAAGAGAGAGGAAGTACAACAATCTAGGACCATCCACTAGTATTTGAGCTGTGAAATTATGTGTGGTGGCAGGGGCTTTGAAAGGTGGTTGCAACACAAACTGCATGAGGCTTATCAAGTACTACCTACTGGATTTTGTCTTGATGCTTACCTTTAATGGCAGCCTTAAACTCCCAACGACCCAATTTTCTCCCCACTCTGCACTCAGTTCCCCTCCATTCCCACCACATCCAAATTCAAGTATACCCCATCTCATCTATTAACAAAATATGTATAGGTTGTCGTAATTTTATAGAAATTCAAGTAAACAGAGCAGGTTGTTGGACTTGATTGGGTTCGGCAGGTAGATCTGCCGATCCCTTTCAAATTCTGACGGCCAATTGTAGTATATCTTGATACAGGTGGAACGTCGGTGGTGGTGAATAAGAATTTGGTAAACTTCAATTTGTCCCTCTAACTTCCTGCCGTTTGTACAAACCAGGGAACTTTAAAAACTCTCATTTACCTTCCAAACTTTCAATTTCTCTTGCTTTACTTTCCTTTGTTAGTTTTCACAGTTAAAATCAAATTCGTTTGATTTTTATACCCATTATACCATCACCCCAAAATTATATCATTTTGGACTCCAAATCTGTAACACTCACCCAGTCCAAAATAACGTTGTTTTGGCATTAATTTTTTTTTTTTTTAAAAAAAAAAAAGAAGAAAAAAAAAAGAATGCCACCCCATTTTGGCCAAGGGGGTGGTCCGGCCACCCCCAAAAGGCCAAAAAAATTTGCACGGGGAATAAGTTTGGGCTTTTGGGGTGGCTAAACCACCTCCAAGGGCCTGAGAGTGGTTTCAGCCACTTGCTATGCCGGTAGAGAGTGGCCGAAACCACCCCCAGTCCCTTAGGGGTGGTCCGGCCACCCCGAAAAACCTTTGTCCATTCTCGTTGGCAATTTTTTTTTTGACATTTTGGGGGTGGCCGGACCACCCCCAGACCGGCCATGGGGGTGTATCCAACCACCCCGATATTCTTCTTTCTCTTTTTTTTTTTGTTTTTTTTTATTAAAAAATAAATAATTTTAATGATCAAAACGAAGTCGTTTTGAGTTAAGTGAGTGTTGTAGTTTTGAAGCCTAAAATGGTATAGATTTGAAGTGAGGGTATAATGGACATAAAAATCAAACGAATTTGATTTTAACGGTGAAAACTAACCAAGGGAGTGTAAAGTGAGCAAATCAAGGTTTAAAGGGGTAAATTAGAGTTTTTAAAGTTCAAAAAAGATTTATACAAACAATTAAAAGTTGAAAGAGGCAAACTAAAATTTCTCGGAATAATTTTTATTTTTTTTGTTTCCAGAGCTTTTGGGTGAATCATGAATGTGATATTGACAAGTCGTCTGTGGAAAGAAATAATGGCCACAGCCACAGGTCCTTAATTAAGTGGGCCCCATTTGTTGATTACTATTTTTAGCCATATGAATAAGCTTTTTCTAGAGGCCAAGTTTGTCTCAAATAATATTGTAGTGATGTCACCTTCCGTATCATTGTAGTGACGCCCCACAACGCACAAATTATTGCCCCGACCATCTCAATCTGTCATTCTGACATTTTTTTGTTGCCTCGAGCCTAAACAAATCCGTACACTCCCCACCACCAATATCTTCTCTCCAGGCTACTCCCCCTCGCACGTATTGGGATTAATTTTTGAGCAGCATATCATATGTGATATGTGTGTGAAAAACGTACCTTATCAAAATATTGAGAGACCCATAAAACAAAAGGAAAAAACTATATAATGTTGAGAGAACTTGCACACAATAATATTGGCCATAGACACAGGAAAACGTGTTGTTTTATTACCAATCAGGGAATTAGGGTCACCTACCTAATACCTATGAGAAATTGGATTAAGGAGCTGTGCTTAAATTGTGATTGAACAGGTGAACATTTTGATGGAGTAAACCCCAAACGGCCAAATAGGATGACTAGTTGGTTACTCCAAAAATATCGAATGCTTAGGGACAGGTAGTTGATATCCGCACCATATTCTCCAACCGAACAGTGCCACGTAACCCAAATCGTTATGTCTTTGTTAAACTCCTTTCCCTCCCTTGATACTATTCATTTCATTTCTTCAATAGAGACAACATCGAAACATTATTATTTTTATTTATTTTTTATATCATATCATTTACTTTTTACTACTATATAAACAAAAAACCACTATAAAACAATTTTTTTATACTTTTTTATGCTAAAATTTAAAAAATGTGTTTTCCTGTCAATTACAATATATAAGAAAAACAGATTTAACAAACACAAATTGCTGGGTCATAAATCTGCCTTATCAAACCCGACAGGCCCAATCCATTGGGGCCCTAGTTCATAAGACCATAGCCCAATCCGAGGTAGGCCTCGGAAGCAAAACCGAGGCCAAGCCCAATATAAGTCTTGAAAGTCAAGCAGAGACTAGGCCCAAGTAGGCCTCGAACATCCTGTCCGAGACCAGGCCCAAGTAGGATGTCCGAGACTACTCCACATAGCAACCAAGTCAAGGTGGAAGATACCCACATTGGCACGTTTGCCAAATGAGTTGAGCTTAGCGTCAGACTTTTTTTTTTTTTTTTAAAAAAAAAATTGAATAGGAAAGAGGTTAAAGGGGGAAGTGTCTGCCAAATTTAAAATTGAGAATCATTTATCATAAATTGATTAAATTATATATCAAATTCACTGGCCTCTATGCATCATTGATCATAAATTGGTATCAGTAAAACTATATAAAACTGAGATAACGTTTTGGGGCATTAGCATCAAATTTAGGATGACCAAATCTGACCCTAAAGGGTTTTAATCCATAAATGAGTTTTGAGACATTAGAACCCAAATATTAACTCATGAAAATTTAGCTAATATTACTCAAATATCTCAAAATACAATTCAAAACATTTCATCAAACATATAGAATACAAAAAACATAAAAAATCTGTTTTACAATAAAAAAAAATTGACATTGGTCTCCAAAATAAAAAAAAACAAAAACAAAAAGGCATGGCCTACGTTAGGCTGCGGTAACTAGGCCCAAGTAGGGCTTAGTTACCGATGTCAACGTAGGCATGGCCTACATTGACTTTCAAGCCCAATATAAGTCTTGAAAGTCAAGCCGAGACTAGGCCCAAGTAGGCCTCGAACATCCTGTCCGAGACTAGGCCCAAGTAGGCCTCGGACATTCTGTTCAAGACTACTCCACATAGCAACCAAGTCAAGGTGGAAGATACCCACATTGGCACGTTTGCCAAATGAGTTGAGCTTAGCGTCAGACTTTTTTTTTTATTATTTTTTTTAAAATTGAATAGGAAAGAGGTTAAATGGGGAAGTGTCTGTCAAATTTAAAATTGAGAATCATTTATCATAAATTGATTAAATTATATATCAAATTCACTGGCCTCTATGCATCATTGATCATAAATTGGTATCAGTAAAACTATATAAAACTGAGATAACGTTTTGGGGCATTAGCATCAAATTTAGGATGACCAAATCTGACCCTAAAGGGTTTTAATCCATAAATGAGTTTTGAGACATTAGAACCCAAATATTAACTCATGAAAATTTAGCTAATATTACNTAAAGAGCAATGTGAACGCAAAAGAAGATGAATTGAATGAAACCCATTATACCCCTTTGCGCCCGAAGTAATCCGCGATGTGGCCGCTCGAAATTGCCCCAACCATTGCACCGACGTTTACTATGGACCCAAAGAGAGAGAACTGTTTTCCGAACAAGTAGCGTTAATATATAAAAAGTGCAGAATTAAAGATTGTGAAAAACAAGTATAGTAAAACAATCAGAATCAAAATTCACACCTCTGAGAGTGAAAGGTCCAAGTCCTCGATCATGTCAGCTTGCGTAGGGGACGTGTACCCACACTGTAAATTTGAAAAATCAAAGAAATTTGAGTGAGCAAATTAAAATGGTTTTTTTGTGAAGGGAAAATGGTGATTGAGATGAATAGGAAACGGTGGTGGGGTTACGGTGAAGCCGAATTGAATGGGGCCCATGGCGACGATGAGGACGCTGAGCATGACGGAGATGTAGCCATCGCGAGCGACCTGGGCGGTGGGGCTCGTGATGCTGGACTGCCTCGAGTCCACGGTGCTGGACTGCCTCGAGCCTATGGGGCTTGACTGCCTCGAGTCCACGGTGCTGGACTGCCTTGAGCCCATTTTATACCAGCTCCCCGAATGCAGGAGCGGCTTCTTGAGGTCCTCGGATTCGTCCCTGAAGCTCATTGCCACCTTTCTACGCAAAATCCAGAGAGTCCTCGATCGGATTCGTCCCTGAGCCGCTGTACTGGTTTGTTGAAATGTCTCAGAGAAAGAGAAAGGAAGTAGAAAAATCAAGGACCATCCACTACACTAGTACTTGTGTGGTGGCAGGGGCTTTGAAAGGTGGTTGCAACACAAACTGCGTGAGGCTTCTCAAGAACTACTGCTGTATTTGTCTTGGTGCTTACCTTTAATGGCAGCCTTACACTCCCAACGACCCAATTTTCTCCCCGGTCAGCTCCCCTCCACTCCCATCACATCGAAATTCAAGTATTCCCCATCTCATCTAAATATCTAATAACAAAATATGTATAGGTTGTCGGAATTTTAATGAAATTCAAGTAAACAGAGCAGGTTGTTGGACTTGTGTACCTGGCGATCCCTTTCAAATTCTGACAGCCAATTGTAGTATATCTCGATCCAGGCGGCCCAGGCGGGACGTTGGTGGTGATGAATAAGAAAATATTTTTATTTTCCTGAGCTTTTTGGTGAATCATAAATGAGAGAGAGACATGAAAGTGTCTGTTTATGGAAAGGTCCTTCAACAGTGGGCCTCATTTTGTCTATGACTCTTGTCGTGTCAATGTAGTTATGCTCACATGTTCAAATTATTACACCGGCCATCTCAATCTGTCACTCGAGAGTCCGAGACCCTCAACCACTTTTCTTTCCCTTACTGACTTTTTATTACTAACCATTCTTATTTTTTATTTTTTTAATTCACAATCATCTCCCCCTTTGGCTACTCCTCTTCACACGGATTGGGATTAAGTTTAGCAGCATATGTAAACGTGAAAGACATACCTATCCAAATGTGGAGAAGCTAGCCCATAAAACGAAAGGAAAAAACTATATACAATATTGAGAGAAACTTGCACGCAATAATGGGGTTGTTTGGCAAGCAACACCCCCCTACACTTAAATGCTATTTACTTTATTCTTAAAAAAAATCAACATTAAAACATTTTAATTTTTATATCACATCATTTTTTTTACTGCTATATTATAAGTTCCTAAGTCTTCTTAAGGTTTATTTTATTTTATTTTTACTTTCTGGATCAATCAAAATATCAATAAAATTTCTACCATCAAAATTGTGTAACCGCCATTAGTCTAAATGAAACTGTGCGTTTTATGATATACCATATCGGTCGAAATTTTTGATCATATGTACCCACTGTGGACACGTAAGATCAAAACTCACTGTTTTGACACCATCCAAAAAGATGGGGATGATGGGTTTTGGCTGACTTGGGGGTTTTATTTTGAAACTCTCAAATCGAATGAGAGGTCATGATTCACATATCAAGAGTCTACCAGAGCCCAACCCTCTCCTGTGCTCCCTCTCTCTCCAGCAATAGTATAGACTTTGCTGGAGCCCAGCCCAGACCTTTCTGGTGCTCCCTCTCTCTCCCCCTCTCTCTCTAGCGGTAGCAGAGAACCAAAGCCAAGATGCCGGTGCCCCTCTCTCTCTCTCTCCCTTTCTCTCTCTCACAAACCAAAAAGGAGAAAACAAAAAAAAAATCGGTCACCAAAAAGCTAGATCAAATAATTGAAATCTAGTGTCAAAAAATTGTTGCAATCTCTGGTTGTAAAACTCAGATCAAGTTTCAATCTTTTTTTTTTCTTACTTGAAATTTAGTGTCAATTAATTGCTTAAATATTGCTAGATCCACAGCCGGCCATGTTATATTTCTCTAATTTCAATTCTTCAAACTCCTCCAATGAGAACTTGCATGATGCCGCTGGTGAGAACTCCTCAATTTTTTGACTAAATCCACCGCCATGTGATGTGTCACGGTCCACGGACTCCCATTGCCTCTTTGCCCAAAAACAAAACGACCTGAATCGTGGACCTTTCTTTTGATTTGGGGGTTTCAAAATAAAACCCCAAAGGTTGCCAAAACTTACGGTTATGATGGTATCAAAACAAAATTCCGACCAATATAACATATTGGGTGTGTGTTGGCAAAGGGGTAGACCGGGTCGGACCCAAAATTTCAAAAAATATTTCTCAAAATTAATTCGAATATTCTTATTTTTGTATCACATCAATCACTTTTTATTACTATTCAAATAAAAAAAATAACTACAAAACAAAATTTTAACTTTTATATACAAAATATATTTACTTTCTTTTTTTCTCATATTAATCAAATCTGCTACAGTACCAATCTACTTCTTCATGTAGGGGCAGAGGGATGGGGGTTGAGAGGGGTCAAATGCCCTCCCTCTCCTCCCAAAAAAATATTGTTCTCTTGATTTTTGTTTTTTTCAAAATTTTTGGTTGCCTTCCCCCAAAAACACATCATAGGCAAGTTATTTTTCAAAAGAATTAGCTTCCATAACTCACGTGGAAGCTTTACCATAGTTTCAATAATTTTTATCAAAATCAGGTTTACAGTTAGGGATAAAGAAAGGCAAAAACAAGGTTGAAGATGACTAAAAAATACACTTTCTTAAATGACTAGAAAACACACCGTTTTTGGAGTTCTTAAAAAAAGGAAAAAAGAAAAAAAGAAAAAAGAAGAGTTAAATACCTAATACCCCCTTGAGGTTTTACAACTTTATTTTTTTTCCCCTATGATTTGATTTTTATCACAGGAGGTTTTTGTGGTTTTGATAAAGGACCAAATTAGTCATTCTGTTAGTTGACTGTTAGTTGAATTAACGCGGATTGACATGTGGACGAATAATAATTTGACACTTGGCACAAGTGGCCACATCATCAGTGATGATGCCGTGGCCACTTAATTAAATTTTGTATTTTTTAAAAAAAAAATTTTCAAAAAAAAAAAGAGACAAAAAATTTGGGGTGGCTATTTGGGCACCAAGGAGCCACCCCCATGGAGCCAAGGGGGTGGCCGAAACCACCCCCAGTGGTGGGGGTGGTTTCGGTCACCCCAAATTTTGTCTTTTTTTCTAAAAAAAAATATATATTTTTTAAAATAAAAAATTTAATTAGGTGGCCATGTCATCACTGATAACGTGGCCACTTGTGTCAAGTGTTAAATTTTTATTCGTCCACGTATCAGTCTGTTAAGTTAATTAACGGTTAACTAATAGAAATATTAATTTGATCTTTTATTAAAATCACAAGACTGATAAAAATCAAATCATAAAAAAAATAATAAAATTATGAAACTCTAAAGGGATATTAAGTATTTAACCAAAAACTGAAAAAAGAATGGGCTAGTCAATGAAGTCATGCACGCAAGTCAAGGAAAAAAGGAAAAAAGAATGGCCAATAAGTGTTGGCTGCGGGAAAAAAAAAAAAAAAAAAAACCTCCCTAGCCGACTTTAAAAGTGGGAGAACTTGAGAAGTCTACCTTATTTTTATTTTTTATTTTTTATTTTCAAACCCTATCCTAGCCCACCTTTAAGTCTTTAAATAGATATAGTGTATATTATATTTAAAAGAATCAAAACTCATATTTGCAATTGTGATTAGTCATTCAATAATTTGTAATTTCAGCCTTCAACAATTCAAATTAATTTTTTGAAGACTGAGAGGTATGTAGTTAAATGTTTATATTGACTTAATTTTTATATTTAGATGATTTTTAAATTAATTGTTTATGAAATATAATTATAATTACTTGAAATTATAGATTCTATTGAATTTCAATTAAATTTTAAACAAGCTCGTGTCGATAGATTTAGCAATGTATCATCTTAGTGATAGTGATCAAATTCAAAGAGCATATTTATTATGTTAGTTATTTTTTATAATATTTATAATTAATTTTTATTCTTTTTTTTTATGTTCATAAAAAATAAAAAATATATATATTTCTTAACCCCTGTCAACGAAAATCCTGACTCCGCACCTGTCCTCAAGCTCACCCCTTTCCCAAACATAGCCATTATAAAACGTAAACCTACCATTTCATTTAAACTATGGTTACACAACGTGAACAGTACGGTGGTGTTAGCCATAGCAGGGAATTAGGGTCACCTACCTAGTACCTATGACAAGTAGGGTAAGGAACTGTGCTTTTATTTTTTTCAGATCAGTTTACGGTATCCAAGAAAAAAGAATTTAGTGTCCACAAACTAAATAAAGTGCTGCTGCGATTCCGTGTAGGTTTTTGCCACTAATAAGAAGTTGTCACCTTATTTAATTTTATCAAATTTAAGTTTATAAAATAAACATAATTACACCTTATTATTATCAAACTCTCCTTTCTTCTTCTTCTTGTCTTTCTCCCAAACCCAACATCACCGGCCGGCTGTGTCCCAAGCAAGAAGAGAGTCTCCTCAGGCTCCGCCGTGGAAGCCCAGAGCTGATCCTGGTTGAAGACAAGTCCCACGTTGTGGAGCCAAACGCTGCAGTCCAAACGCAGCCAATTTCTTCTTCATCGCCGGCCAAACCCAACTGAATAACCCAAACCCAATCTTAAAATTAGATTCTAATACATAAAAAATCAATTTTAATGCATCAAAACTCATTTTTGGATTCAAAACTAAAATCTAGAGGTGAAAAGTTAACCATTTTGAGATTTTATCACCCTAAATGATGAAAAAAGGTGGCTTCGACGCCGGAGAAGCACCTGAGAAGATGACCCAAAGCCGTGACCCACCAGACCCACACCCCTATCTCTCTTTCTTCCTCGCCTTTGTCTCTCGCTTGCGGCAAAAAGAAATTGGAAAAAGAGAAGAAAATGAATTGGGAAGAAGAAGATGTCGGCATGGGAGAAGGAGAAAAAAAAAAGAGAAAGGAAGGGGATAGCTGCACAACCTGCGTGGGAGAATGGAGATAAAAATTAGGTGTTTTGTTTTCATTTTATTTTCTTGCTCCAATTTGATTTGGCATCTTTTTATTGGTGGGCAAAAAAACCACCTTTTTTGCCACGACCAAACTTAAGTTATTCCCAACTAAATAACATAAGTCTTAACCATGTATATAATTTCTTATTATGGTATATGTTTTTTTTTTTTTTTTTGACATGTCCACACAAAGGAAATGGGGATGGAAGATTCGAACTTGTGACCTCTACTTCATTACGCGTAGTTCACAGTCGATTGAACTACTTTTTAGGGACTATTATTGTATATGTTTAAGTCTTCAAGAGTACTTTTAAATTTATATGTTCCAAAAGTTCTGTTGTATTCGTTACTCCAACCAAACTTGTAAATTTGTAATGTGTCTCACTCACGTACGACTCGCATATTCATTGTGTCGGGCTACGCCTGCAAATTTTCTATTATTGTACAAATAATTCCTTCAAAGCGGGCTCCATTTTCAACTGCACAATACTATTATTTAATAGAATGGGCATACAATTGAAATCACTCGTCGTAGTGAAAATTAATTCTTAAAAAATAGTACTTGTAAAAAACATGTTGATTTTCAATTATATAACAACCGTATATCCTAATTATATGACAATTATACTTATAGTAGTTTACAATATAATATTATTCATAAATAAAGTATGATAATGCATTTTTTTTTAGAAATGTTACATACTTTTGTTCTCATATTTTCAAGTGTACACTTTGTATTGCAATGAATATTGTTATTAAATTTTTTTAATTTAATGATAATTTTTAGGAAAAAATGTAAAATCAGTTCCTTTGCAGTTTTACTTGATTTGTAATTAACTTATTGAAATATCAAAATGAACTCAAAGGTCATTGAGGTATCCAAAAAAAAAAAAAAATAGTCCTAACAGTCAAATTCCATTAAGTGACTTAACAGATTCTAATAATATAAAAATGTTTGAACCAATAAAATTGTGATAATTGTCTTATTTAAGTTAATATCACACTAACATAATATGTTAAATTAATAGACTAAATTATTTTTTTAACATATCTCAAAGACCTTTAAATTTATTTTGATACCACACTAAACTAAATATAAATTAAATAATTCAAAAAGGATTAATTTTACATTTAGGATCATAAGCATCTAGTCAAACATATACCTAACATTTATCTCTCTTATAGCATATCATAGAGTATAGACGATCAAGCCACTCCTGTTTCCGGTGGGGACTTTTAGTACACACTTCACACCTGCACTCTTCAATTTCGTACTATAATCATTATATATGTCAACAATACACATGATTTTACACACAGACGTGACTCCATTCTCAAATTTCCAACCGGCATGATTAATGTGAAAAAAAAAAAATGATTGATTGGTATTAGTTTGTTGTGATTCAAATTCTTGAGAGAAAAGCAAGTCCATCGTTCAAGTCCAAAATTTGCTAAAACACTGAATCTGTCCATATTTTTCCGTTGAAGCTCTATTGTTACAAACTTTAAGTGCAACTCGCTCTTAAAAATTGGTTTAATCAAATTTATAAAAGTGACATGAATGTGTTTCTAAAAGTAATATGTGTCTCTTTTTTTAATAATATCTGAGATGTACATTAATTTTTGATAAAATTTATTTTAACTTTATTCCTGCTATTAAAAAAATATGTGCATCTTACATACTAAGAGAAAGGGACACTCATGTCACTTTTATATACTAAATTGAAAAAAAATTCTTCAATCCAATTTGAAAAAAAAAAAAACTTTATTCATGAAGTCGAGGCCACTAATTCGAATCTTTCCTCTCTTGTGTGGACATAAAAAAAAAAAAAAACCTATGGATCCTATATCCCTCCAACAGGCTGGCAAGTATATAAGGAAGATTTGGTTCTTCCATGAGACCTAAAAAGTAAAGGGATGTATGACGAATGACGATGGCTATGCTTGCTTTTGGGGTAAGATTGATTGACAACCATGTGCAATGTGTTTGAATTCACGTGGCTTTTAAGAAAACATGCGTACTAATGCAACGTGACAAAAGACGGTCACAGGATTAATGCTGTGGTCCTTTAGGCCCCTTGACAAGAGAAAGTTGGTGTTATATTATTGTTAAAGTTATTTATTATTGTTATGGATGGTCAATGATCGTGATACAACAACTACTCTCCAGCGAAAATTATGCCCACTCAAACGTGATTCCCATTTCCCCATTCAAAATCGTTTTATTAATATAAAACGTTCTCGCTAGTCATGTGCCAAATATTTGCTATATATAATAAAAGGGTATCTAAATACTTTATTTGAGTTTTACAATTGTATCTTTTCTTTTTTAGAGTTTAATTTTTATTACATGAATGTCTTTATGATTTTGATAAAGAATCAAATAAATCATTCTATCAGTTGACCGTTAGTTAATTTAACGGATTGACACATAAAAAAATAAAAATTTGACACTTAGCACAAATGGTCACATTATCAGTAATGACGTGACCACCTAATTAAATTATTTATTTAAAAAAAATAAAAAAAAAAGGAAAAAATACCAAAAAAAAAAAAAATGGGGGTGGGGGTGGCTCAACCACCCCCTTGGCACCTTGGGGGTGGCTTGGCCATGGGGGCCACCCCCATGGGGTGCCCAAGGGGGTGGCCGAACCCACCCCACCCCCAAATTTTTTTTTTTTTTGAATTTTTTTTAAAAAATAAAAAATTTAATTAGATGGCCACGTCATCATTGATGACGTGACTACTTATGCTAGGTGTCAAATTTTAATTTGTCTACATGAGCTTCTGTTAAGTCAACTAACGGTCAACTGATAGGAGGATTAATTTGATCATTTATCAAAAAACCTCCTGTGATAAAAATCAAACCCTAAAAAATAAAAAAAATAAAAAAAATAAAAAACTTTTTATTCAGCTCCCAACCTTTTACGGGTGGGAGTCAGACAAAACGGAATCTTTCACCTACCACAGTGAATGGACTTTGGGCCTGTCATTTTTAAAGACCATGGGCCTTTTCCCCAGTCCTTTGGGCTTTTTTTTTTTTTTTTTCAGGACTGGAATGGGCTATAGGTTTTAAATGGGTCGGAAGGCGAGTTACCTTCACGACTTGGCGGACAAGTACTACAAGAGTGGGAGTGGGGTTTTATCGGACTCCTCGATTCTATAAAGGAACGATGAGTCCCTGCTCATGAAGCTCACGTTGGTTAAGGGAATTGGGGCTTGGTCGGCGCAAATGTTCTCGCTGCGCAGGGCGGATGTTCTTCCGGGTGGGAGACCTTGGCGTGAGGAAAGGCGTGCAGCTTTTGTATATGGACTAAAGGCATTGCCACGGCGACGGAGATGGAGGAGATTTGTGAGAAGTGGAAGCCTTATCGGTCAGTTGGGTCGTGGTATATGTGGAGGTTTATGGAAACCAAACAAAGGGGTCACGACTCACAATCACATCACCGTTGGTGGATGGTGAGCCTAATAAACCGCATTGACTGTGAGTGTGACACGATAAGTAAAATCCACCGCGAATTTATTCTAGAAAATCTTGAGCATCCCTATCATAAATAATATGCTATTTGCATGTGCTTCTTCTAAGTTCTATGGTATGTCCTTCTACTGAATGGGAATTTGTGTTTCTTACTTTATATTGTTGAAAGGTAGTATTTACTTGTAGAAAATAGTTAAATAGTACGAGTACAGAACAATTCCCAAGGAGGTGGTGTATAGACTCACTCTCTCTGTAGGGTCTCCCTATGGCTCATTCACCTCCTTCCAATTAATTCCCCAATGTTGTGGGCTCCTCCCCCTCACCTATGAACCATCCAGAAGATCGGAAACCATATATGCATACGTCTATTCACTTCATTCAGTCCTCTCACATTTGAAGAAAAGATTTTGGACTTGATAAAGAACATAGTACACCCACCCTCTTCTACCAACCAGCCTTAGATGTAGAAACCTTTGGAAGTATAATTAATGGCGCAATCTAGAATTGTTAATAGTCATAGGAAATACTCCATTTGATCATCAGCCCACAGTATGGTGGAGCAATAGTAATAACAGGTCCAATTTGGAGTTTATGAAGATGAACAAATTGAACAAAAATGACAGCATACATCTATCACAACACTTATTTTGAAATTATCGCTTGCTACAAATTCATCTAGCATTTTGATAAGGGCATTTATAATGGAAGAGCTAATTTTTTTATGTAAAATAGTTCATCAAAACTCAATTTATCTAGGTTAGCTAATGACTTTTTAAAGACCTCCTACATTCGATTAGTTGTATTTTTATCTATATCAATTCATTTTTTTTAATTTTTTTTTATAATGATTGTATTTGTCTTAAATATCTTATTTTTCAACTTTTGAGAAAAAAGTGATGTGAAGAGAGAAATAATAAGAGAAAATTTTGGAAAAAATGAGATGTGAAAGAGAAATAGTAGGAGAAAATTTTGAAAAAAGAGAAAACATGTGAGAAACAATAAAAAAAAGGTGGGAATAAAATTTTGGGAGAGATAGTGGGAGAAAAAAAGACGTGAGAAGAAAATTTAGGAAAATAGCTCTTTAAAGAGTGCCGCTATATGTAGCTTTTTTTTTTAGCTCATTTAATAAAATATCTATTCTACATTTTTTTTAATTTCTCCAATGTAAAGGGTATTTTATCAATTTAATGAGCTATTTTAAATAAAAGTGTCATTTAGCTCCTCCATTGTGAATGTTTTTAGGAAAATATAAACATTCAAAAATATAAAAGTTTGAGAAAAAATAAACAAGTCTTTGAAAAATAATATTTAAGTGAAATAATTAAAGTAAATTGTTAAAGTAGTGGGGCTGAAATGGGTGCTCTAAAAAGGTGAGTTGTCAAAATAACAAAAAATGTACTTTTAGTTATTTTGAAGAGTAAAATTTGAAGAGGCTACTGTGAATACTCTTATGACTTGCCATTTAAAGTAAACAACATGACACAATACAATAAGTATAGGGTCGGAGTTATTTGTTAAAGACTCAAACTGGACTAAAAATGCGTTTATTACAAGAAAAAATGTTATAAAGCAACGATATCTTTTTGACTTGGAATCCGAGCTCAACCCATGCGTGATGCGTCTATCTTGTTGAGCAAGCAAACAGCTTTCCAAACGGAGAAAGCCATTAGCACAAGTTTTTTCATTTTTATTTAAAGACGTATATGATAACGTTTTGTGGTCATGATCAACCCGATAAACATAAACCTTAATTAACAACCAGCCTCTATCTGTCACAATGATTAAGCAAAAGCAATTCCCTCCTCGTCCTCCAAAATCCAATTCCCACCTTGAGAAATCTGAACATTACCCTCCAACACCCGAAAACCCCTGAAGCTAGAATTAGCCGTGAAGGCACTAACATTTGAAGGCGAAATTGAGGCTGCTCTTACCCATTTATGCTGCTCCGATCCACTCTTCACCACCCTTATCGACTCGTATTGGCCTCCAGCTTTCGAGTCTCAAAGCCCACCATTCTTAGCCCTCGCAAAAACCATCCTCTACCAGCAACTGGAGACCAATGCCATTGTGGCAGTGAGTCCGATGTAGTCTCCGACATCGTGCTCGCGCTCAATGTAATGCCCTGAAATTTATCCCCTAAATAAAGGTGATTTTAATATCAAAGATAAGAAGGATCTTCAATTTTGTTCAAAGTGATGGAGTTGGGTAAATGGACTTAATATGGTAAATGATGGAAATGGCTAGTTGAAAGTATAGAGAGTTAAAGAAAGAAGTCACATTGTTTTTGGTGCTGAAAATTGGATAAACAACCATAAATAAAACTGTTTTAATAACTTATAGAATAATGAGAAATGAAGATTTTAAAAGTGATTTCATGATTTTTGGACATTTGTAGAATGAATTATGATTTTTAGAAGGTGTAGTGTCAAAAGAGACATTCCAGTCAAATAGAGCCACAAAATTTCGAAGGACTTACGAGGTACCAAAAAGTTATAGATTGCTATAATTTTTGAATATGTTGTAAGCCTTTGAATGAGGAAAATTTTAAATCAAATTTTGTGTTATTTGGAGTTTAATTGAAAGAGTTATGATTTTTTCAAGTTTAATAGATTAGGCTGTCAAGTAGTTAAAGTACCTGTTATTTGGGAAATTAATTGGATAGGTTAATGATTCTAATAGGCCACGATTTTTAGGTGCATGGAAGTCAAAAGAGTTATGTTTATTGAGGATTAATTATAAAGTTTTATGACTAAATCTTGATAGGTTCACGCCAAGACACCCAAGTGCTAAGATGTAAGCTATGCATGCCTAATAAACCCATTTGATTGACACCTAAAGTTACATATGTTACACAGCATGCCTCTCTTGCTTTCTTGGTGGACACTTGGGTCTAAGGTGTCATTTTCTCAAGACATATTGTTGTACAGCAGGAGTTAAGTGCATGTGGGACATTTGTCCCACATGCGGCAAACTCTTAAGGGGAGCAATTTCCCCTCAATTGAGGCTCACAGCTCAAGTGAGCGTGAGATGAGGGAAAGATCCGAGAGGGTCTGCTGGAGAAAAGAAGGAGAGAAGAGAAAAAGAAGAGAAAGAAAAGAAAAGAACAAAAGAACAAAAGAAAAAATAAGAGGAAGAAGAGAAAGAAGAGGGGGGATAGAGAAACGCCGTAAGGTTTTGTAAGGTAATTTCTTAATCTCATGCCTTATGATTAAGTTTGAAGAAATTTCGGATGAGCTTAGTTGATTTTGTTGATTTATAGGTAACATATCTTGATTTCAAATGATCGGTAATACTGATTTGGGTTGTTAACTAATCGAGTAATTGTTATGGGTTTCGTTATTCCATGAGGGAATTGGTAGGTGAATTAATTTGGTATTCTAATTTTATATATAGTCAACCAGATTACGATCATAAATGAGTCCTTTGGATGATGTTTTTGTTAATCTAGAATGAGGATAGTAAAACGGGTTGTGGCAAAGTAATAATATTGGTGTTCATTTTGCTATTAACTTTGCTAACCTCTTTGATATATGGTTTGAGTGTGAGGACCAATATGGAATTGGGGAGGTATTATATGGTCTTGCATGTAGGTTTTTATTGATCATTAGAATTTTACGGGAGACATATAAATCAAGTATGGTGGAGTTTAATATCACTGTAATGTTTTTGACTAAGGATAGACGATGGTGTGATAGAGATTAGAGATAAGATCTTTAGCAACTAATTGATGCGTTACTGAAACTTGTAAGTGGAATGATGATTAAAGACTTTTTATCTCCATTGTAGGGAATTATATGTTGGATACGGATTCCAAATAAGAGCATTTGACGCCAGGTAAGTGGGTTAAGCAAAGGATGATGTATATATCCATGCGGAGGAAAAATAAGTTAATTATTTTTTTTTTACAAAATCATTGCTTCAGATGTATTTATATGTATACATTTGATGGTATGGGACATGAAGTGTATATATCCACTTACAACTAAAGTTATAGGTGTATATATCCATGTAAAGCTTTCACCCATTTGATTTGTGGCTCATATTTTCTGCAAGGATAATATGACATTTACTATAACTTAAAGATTAAGATCTTGTAGTTCGTGAGTTGTAAGGAAATATGCATTGTTTTAAAGTTTTAAGGTTGTATGATTCTGAAGTTTGATTTAGTAACTTTATTGCTTATGAGATTATTGAATATTTATTGAATGTTAACACATTAGGAGCTTGTGATAATCAAAGAAGTTTATCACGCTTTGATGATTTTATGTTACTATGATGAATATGTGGCAGAAGAATAACAATTTTAATAAGAATATGTTACACTTGCTCTACTTTTAAAATTTGGGGCATTTCACTCAACTCCAACCAGCTCCGAAAAATCGAATTCTCTGGTCGAAAGGTGAGTTACCTCCATGACTTGGTAGACAAGTACAAGCAGGGCCGGCTCAATGCTTTTCGGGCCTTAGGAGAAACTTCTAAACGAGGCCTTATTTTTTTAATATTTAAATATTAATTAAATAATTTTTTTAATTAAATAATATTTTTTTAATATTATTATATTTAGAGTTCTTAGTGTATCTTATTGTAACTTCTAATTCTTACAGTAATAAATCTATATTAATGTATTTTGTAAGTGTATGTTTAGGATTTTTAGTTTCAAACAAACTCACTAAAAAAATTGTTAGAAATCGACAAGGGATTGAGCTGAAAATTGTCAAAACTCACCAAACAAAACACATCCAATCGATGAGCGTTTGTGGTCTGATTAAGCTTAAAGTTGACATGGATGTTAACGATACATGAATCTTCATTGTCAACGGTGGAGATTGGATTTTGACTTTTGAGCATTCTATATCGAAGAGGAAAAAAGAAGAGAAGAAAAGGAAGAAGAGGAGAGAGAGAGAGCTCAAATTGGAGAAATAGACTTTGCCGACACTCAGACAGAGGAGAGAGAGAGAATGACTCTTTTTTACTTTTTTAGATTAGTGTGAGAGAAAAAGACAAAAAAAAAAGAAAAAAAAAAAAAAAAAAAAAAAAGAAAAAAGAAAAAAGAAAAAGAGGGGCCTATTATTATTATTTTTGGATAAATTTGTCTTATTTTACTATGAGCTTATTATATTGGGGCCTTATTTTAGAGGCCTTAAGTTTTTATGGGAAAAAAATTTGGGCCTTATTTAAAAAAAATAAAATTAGGCCTTAAGTTAAAATAAAATTAAAAATTATTTTGGGCCTTATCAAAATAAATTTGGGGCCTTATTTAAAAATTTTTGGGGCCTTACTAAAAAATTTTTTGGGCCTTATTACTTGGGGCCCTAGAAGACTGCAAGTCGGCCCTGAGTACAAGAGTGGGGTTTTATCGGACTCCTCAATTAAGGAAATGAACGATGAGTCCCTGCTCACGAAGCTGACGTTGGTTAAGGGAATTGGGGCTTGGTCGGATGTTCTCCAAGTGGGAGAGACCTTGGCGTGAGGAAAGGCGTGCAGCTTTTGTATGGGATCACAATCACATCGATCGCCGTTGGTGGATGGTAAGCCTAATAAACCAACTTCCACGTGTATATATATATGTGTGTGATTTGGATTCCTGAGTCCAAATCCAGTTGGGCTTGGACACTGGTCCCGACAAGTCTAGGATAACGTATGAACCAATCTCCTTGAATGAGACCTTCACCCCAGTGAGCCCCGGACTACCAATTGTAGACCCATCAATTTAAGGTTGAACCGATCTCCTTGAGTCTTTCTTTTTATAGCTCAAAAAAATATTAAGAAAAATTTAAAATCTTTGAGGAGAGATCATTTTTTTTTTTTTTTAGAAATTTTAGAGATTCATTCTATAGTAATTTCATTTATTAGACTGTTATACGGGATAACATGACAGTAAAATCAATCCTTAATTTTTATATATATTTTTATTTTTTATTTTTAAAAAGAAGTGGAGCAATAGCCACAATCAAAGTTTTTTATTTATTTTTTTGACATGTCCTCACAAGGGAAGATGAAGGAAAATTCAAACTTGTGACCTCCGTTTCATAAGGCGTGGTCCACAGCCGATTGATCTAACCCTTGAGGACCACAATCAAAGTTTATTAATATAAGCAAATTGAACAAAATAACAACATGCATTTATTACAACAATTTATTTATTTTTGGTAATTATCACTTGCTTCAAATTCATCTAGACTTTTGGTAGAAGCACTTCATTCACCAAATTATTGAAGTCGATGGATGAAGAACCACGTGGACCAGTGGCCTCTTCAGCCAATTTTTTCCACTCCATGACCTTTTTCTTCATTTTCTTACCCCCGTCTCCCTTCATCAATTCTCTCACAAGCTTTCCTACTTCCTCTCTGTTGGCACCATTATTAATCTCCTTGCCAATGCCCCATTCATTGCAAGTGTACTTGCAATTTGTTGTCTGATCCGCAAAGAATGGCCAACAAAGCATAGGCACTCCCGCGCACATACTTTCAAAGATTGAATTCCACCCACAGTGTGTTAAGAACCCTCCAATTGAGGGGTGGTTTAGCACTTCCTCTTGAGGGCACCAACTAGCGATTAGACCTCTTTCCTTTATTTCTACCATGAACTCCGTTGGCAAAATTGATGATTTGCCCTCAACTAAATCTGGCCTAATTATCCACAAAAATGGGTGCTTGCTATTTGCAAGTCCCCAGCCAAACTCAATCAGCTGCAGCGGTGTCATGACAGCTATGCTACCGAAGTTCACATACACTACTGAGTTGGGTGCCTTAGTGTTAAGCCAACGGAGGCACTCAGTTTCTTCTTCCCATAAACTATACCTAGTTGATGCCATAGGGTCATTGGGCAAGTGATTGAGAAGTAGTTGGAGAGGGCCAATGGCATATACTCGAGGGAACATGGGAGAGAGAGCATCCAAAACCTCTTGCTCTAATGCGTCAAATGTGTGAATAACGATTGCTGAGGCTTTAAGAGCACTCTCCACCCCATCAATGGCAAACTTGAAAATAACATCATTTGGATCTGTAGTTCGAACGTAGCTTGGGAGATCCCTCAGGCGGATGTCTCTCATACCTGGAATCCAGTCTATAACTGTGTCCAGATACCCATTTGTTAGATAGCACTCATCTGCAAAAAAAAAAAAAAAAAAAGGTGTTGAAACTTTGCAAATAATCATAATAAAACAATGCAAGGTTTATGTAGGGAGTTGCCTTTTATGCTTCACCTTTAAGTGGCGTGAGGCCTCTGTCCCTTAGAGGACGAAACTGCATAAAACCCATTAAACTACAAGCAGGGATAGTGAAGAGCATTACAGTAGGAATTTTAAGTTGTTGAGCAGCTGTGACAGTGAATGCCATGAAACCATCTGAGACAATGCAAGTTATAGGAGGATTGTTGGAAGTTGTAGTGTTGAGTTTCACAAGAAAATCAGAAAATGGGGCCAAGAAGTTTTTCATAATGGAATCCGCAAGAGAAGGGAGGTCTTGGGTGGCATTGGAATCCGATGGGGGGAGACTGTCAGGAATGGTTTTGAATTGAAAGTCAGGCAAGCCATCTAAGGAGTTGGGACCTCCAGATTTCAGGAAACGTTGATGATTGAACTCGGTGTTCACAAAGGTTATGTGAAAACCTTTATGATGGAGAAGCTTTGAAAATTTTAGCATAGCCTTTATGTGGCTTTGAACTGGGACCGGAACACAAACTGCATGAGGCTTATCAGCTACAACTGTCTTGGAATCCATTTCCTTCTTTCCTTGTTTGGAGTGTTGATTTGCTGTTTCATTGTATGCGACGATGACTCATTTTATCATGGTTGGCTTGGTAGCCAGGCAGTTACTTCTGATAGCCTCAAGCCTCACCAACCCATCGCCACCGTCCACGTTTTCTGCCAGTCACTCCCATTCCCTGTTGTCTCATGACCCATTCTTTGACTCAACATTAACAGCAAAGAACCTGACACACACCATTAAAACCAAAGAACCGGACACAGTACAAACAGCGTTGGCCATTATTGCGAGATCAGGACATTTTGTATTTCTTGCACTGAAATTTCTTTTTTTGGTACGTTGTCAAGGAGCTTACGATATATATCTATTTTTTCAGTATTTTAATCATTGTAATATTTTTCTTATTTGCTTAGAAAAGAAAAAACCCACGTTGTATATTGAGTAGATAATTAACATATGTAGAGTGAGCATGAAATTTTATATTGTCTCCTTAATTAATAAGTGAGCAATTCTATTGAGTTCCAATTATAATTTTACTAGTCATTTTAGATTAATCACACAATTATGAAAAATATTTTTTTTAAGTCGTTATAAATGATATCAAAGTAATTACCTAGTAATATTCTAAAACATTATATGACATGACTCTAATGATAACATGTGTAGTTTAAAAAAAGGAATAAGGTTGTAGTACTCTAGTTTTATATTGAGAAAATGATTAATTCATATAAAGTTGGTGAATCATGCCCCACATATGTGAACCCATAAAAAAAAAGTGATAGTAATGGACAATGTTTTCTTTTAGATTGGGTTGCCGTTGGTGTGATTATTCTTTCAAATTACTCTTATTAAATTGACGTGTTAAAATGAGTTTGAGAAAATTTTTTTAATATACGATATTAAAGTAACATATGTTCAAAGAGTGCAGCTGCTGTCCGGATGGTGCAAAAAGGAGGACTTTTCTGCCTTCCACTCATGAGTTGACACCTAACATTTTAAGAAAAAACACCCAAACTAAAATAAGATCAAAGCACCCACGCAGATTTTTTTCTTTCTTTTTTTCTTCTTCTTCTCTTCTCCCTGACCTCACGCGCACCTGGTTTTTTTCTTCTTTTTTTTTTTTTTTCTTCTTCTTCTCCCTCACCTCACACAAGCCTGGTTTTTTTTTCTTTTTTCTTTTTTCTTCTTCTTCTTCTCCCTCACCTCTCCGGCGACCCACCATTTCCAGCCAAACCATCTCCGGGGACTTTCTTCATTTCCGGCCAAATCCAACCGGAAAACACCAAAAAATTCAAACCCAACCTCAAAAATCGTTTCTAATGCCTCAAAAATCGATTCTAATGCCACAAAATTCGTTTCTAATGCCTCAAAACTAAAACCTAAAGGGGAAGGTTAACCCTTTTTTGGAATTTTATCATCCTAAAAACCCTCCAAAAAAAAATCAGACCACCGGAAGAAAAAAAAAAAAAAAAAAAAAAACCAAACCCACTGCCGGCGAAACCCAGCCGTGGGTCTCGGTGGCCAGTCGTCGACTTGCTGCGAGGTGGCCGGTCGTCCTTCCGGCAAGACCCAACGGACACCCTCTGCACCCCACTCTTCCTTCTTCCTCCTCCTTCTCTTTTCTTTCTTCTTTAGCCACCCAATCAGCTGCTGTAGGGTGTAAAATTTTTTTGTGCATTTTTTATCTTTTAAATGAGGTGTCAGCTTCTTAATCCTTTTTGCCACAACCGAATTGAAGTTATACTCATGTTCAAAATATATGTGATTTAAAAAATATATACGAATATATATATATATATATGAAGTAAGTCATAATTGCAGTTATTTTATTGAACTGGCACACAGTACACTAGGCACAGAAGAAAACGTGGTATGTTTGAGTCCCAGGTAGGGCAGGGAAGGGGACAAACGACTGTATAATGGAAATGACGAGTAAAAAGTAAGCAATCATTATTGGCTGGAAATAAAATTTAACTGTTTAGGTAAATAGTACAAATCCAATTCCAAAAGTTTAATTGAAAAGCACAAATCATGTGAATTATATTTCCAGGTAAAAAATTTGAGGTGAAGTACTTGGAGTTTGGTTTGTTTTATATAATAACATGGGAAAACTACACTGACAAAAAAAAGGAAAAAGAAAAATTTGAGGTGAAGTTCTTGGAGTTTGGTTTGTTTTATATAATAACATGGGAAAACTACACTGAAAAAAAAAAAAAGGAAAAAGAAAAAATCTGACCCTTTTTTGTACCACGAGAATTTGGAAGTAACCTAGTTTTTTTTTTTTGTGTTTTTTTCAGTGAGTTGGAAGGGATGGGACATTTTGGGTAAAAAAAGTTAGTAGTGATCATGGTTCTGTTAGTTAAAATGACTTTTGTTTTCAAGATGTAGCTCAATCGGTTATGAACCACGCTTTATAAAGCGGAGGTCACAAGTTCAAATCCCTCATCTCCTTCTACCCTTACGTGAATATGTCAAAAAAAAAAGAAAGTTAAAACGGCTTTAACTGACGAAATTGCATAATTACAAAAAATTAAAACTTTGAAGAGTAAATTATAAAAGTTGAAACTTTGAAGATCGAATTAAAAGTAATCTCAAATTTTGAGAAAGTAAAGTGTAGTTTTAGCTAATAATATTTTAAAATCTAAGAAACATGTTACAGAAAATGAGAATTACAATGTAAAAAAAAGGGAGGAAATGCGATGGATGGGAGGATATGATGATGGAAGGGAAGGAAGGCAGAAAAGTGAGTAAGCGACCAAAACCTAGAAAGTAGAAGAAAGTGAGGCCCAAAGGTAATTATTAAGTGGTGGGTTAGCACTTAGCATGGGAAAGAACTTTTTCTAAGATTCCCCCCGCGTGCAGTTTGTGATGTGACCGACGAGTGAGTGAAGGAGGCTGTAATCAAAATTAGATTTGCTTGTCTTCATCTCATCTCAATATCTTGCTTGAGCCACGCTTCTATTATGTCTTCAAGTGTAGGGTAGGGGCCCCAACCTTAACCAGTTCATGAGACACCCTTGAACCTTACAAGGGATGGGCCGATGCCCCATGGGGCCCAATCTCTGACTTTCGGTGTCCCCTCATTTAATTTAACGATGGATTGGGGGCACCGGGCACTCAAATTTCATTTTTAAATGACAGTAAATTTGTTAATTTATTACACAAACAAATAGGGAAAATTTTCTCTTTTTTTTAGGGTTTATATATATATAAATAAATAAAAGGTGTTCCTTGCAATTCATTGAGTTGATAAAAATATCTTTTGTGACGGAAAAGAAAAAGCTGAAAATGTCATCAACATTTGGATTCTTTAGGGAGAAAAACCCTGGCCGCACAGCAGGGGAGAAGTTCACCCCCTCCCCTGCCCAAACTTTTCCTCTCCTTTCTTTTTACTTACTTTTATTTTGTTACATAATCAAGCGTCACCTCGTCCGTCACTTTTGTCATGTCTTTTTTTTTTTTTTTTTTGGATCGGTAGGGCTCTTAGATCGAACTATTCAAAACTCGATCTATATCTCTCCGTCAGAAC
Source organism: Carpinus fangiana (assembly GCA_006937295.1). Classification (NCBI taxonomy): domain Eukaryota; kingdom Viridiplantae; phylum Streptophyta; class Magnoliopsida; order Fagales; family Betulaceae; genus Carpinus; species Carpinus fangiana. Next base: position 59,394,285 of record CM017321.1, read on the forward strand.
CACCTTAACAATCACCCTTTCACTGCACACATCAGCCACGCGCCAACGGCACCTGACGTTTCTAATTTTGGCAACCCCACAATGGATCATGACTCGCATGCGCCTGCAAGTGGTTTTTTTCGCACTTTTGCCAGAATCATCGGGTGGAGTTTTGTGGACTTTTGTGCCTTTTCTTTATTTTTCGTGTATTTTTTCGTTTTTCCTGTATTTGTGATCCTGACCTGTTGGGTTAAGGATGTGAATAATTTTCTGGCTTGCGAGTTAAGGAGGATGAGTTTCGAGTCTTTCGACAGGAGGATGTTGCTACCTATGTATCAAATTGAGTATGTATGGAGCAAACCCGTTGTTACAACTGAAAATTAGTCATAAGTTGACGAATTTTGATGTCATAGATAGGTCTTGAATGTGAGATTGTTATGTATATACCTATAACTTTTAACTTTGTAATTTCGGCTATGATTTTCTTAGAACTTTTGTTATATGATGTAAAAGCTTTATGGTTGTGATCATTCATCAATTAATGAGACTGAAATGATTTCTCATTCAAAAAGGAAAAGCTGAAGCAAAGAGTGCCATCGGAGGGGGAGAATAGGGTTTTCCCCTTCCTCCCNAGATAGTAAAATCTCTCCTCCCCCCCCCCCCCCCCCCCCCTAGAGCTAGCCTATTTACTTAATGTCTCTTGCTCTTTCGGCGTTTTCTTCCTCTCCCTCCCTTTCCGCCCCTTTTCTGATTTTGGAGGTTTTTTTGGAGGCCGATCTAACGCCTTTCTCCATCCGCCACGCCTGTTGCCGGGTCAGGTTTGGCTTCGGTTTGCGTCGTCCCTACCCAATCGATTGCCCGTCACCTAGTCCACCTCGACACGTGCTCCATCACCTTGCTACCCGGATCTGCCAGTGCCCATCACAACTTTTGCACTGGATCTGTCTCTCTGGATGTGGTTTGATTTTGATTCTCCCTGGCTGTTTTTTTTTAAAAAAAAAAAATTGTTTTTGGTTGTTTTATTTCCTTTCCTTTATGTCTGTCTTTTGGCGTGTATTTTGATGTATTGTTTTTGTTGCCTTGCCTGTTTGTCACACTTTGTTGGTGATGCTTTTGGGGGATTCACTCAAACTCCTCCCCAGTTTGTTTTGTGTGCGACGCTGATCTCTTCTGCGCCCACTCTGCCGCCCACCGTCCATTGTTGGGTTTTTTCTCGTGTCCTCCCGAGATGAGCTCCAACGCCACCTTCCACGTCGATTTTCGGCCAACACGCGATTGGCTTCTTTTTAGTTGCTGTTACCTGCTTAGTGTGATTCTCCGATTTTTATTCTGTTTGTATTTCTTTTTTAGTCCCTTTATTTTCATATATACTTTTATTTCCTTTTTTTTGCTTATAATAAGGCTCTATCTCCTCTTGATCTAAAAAAAATAAAATAAAAAGAAAAGCTGAAAATTTAAAAGGATTAATTAAGGTGTTTGAGGTTATAATTATAAATAATTATGGTGAGAAATAGGCGGGCCATCTCTCTTTTTAACTTGTGGTGGTTATTACCTTCACCAAAAACAAAATGCGAAAAATAAAGCTTTTAAATAAAGATTTAAATATGCTGTCCCACACATGAGAAGTACCGCTTCTTTACTTCCTTGTCGGCAAGTCTAGCCAAAATTAAAAAAAAAAAAAATCAAAAATCAAAAATCAAAAATAAGAATTAAAAAAGTCATTGGTCTAGCTGGGAGATCAATCAAACGAAAAAAAATGGGGCATGATTTAATGAATGAGAAGCATTGGGCTTTCACTATCTTTCTACTCACTAGTGGAGCTTATTAAATGCACTTCAACGGGAGGGAAGCCACTAGCCAGCAGGTTTTCGTAATAGAAATGTCAGGGATACTAAAACTAAATACGATTACGATTCTTAGGATTGAGATCTTGGGCATACTATTTAGGGTATTGTACGGGATGAGCAATATTTGATCATTGAAAGTGACCGAATCATCTCTTGTGGCCCTATTCTCAAAAGCTAATTTGTAGATTACGAAATTACCCTTATAACCAAACATGTTGGTTTAATCTCGTCAATAATTGAAATGATATTTGGTTGAGAGAACTTGTAAATTAAGCAAGAGAAAGAGAGAACCAATGGAGTGGCACTAACCGGAAGTTGATTGAGGAGTATTTGATGCTTAAGTCAATAGTGTATCCTTGAAGTGAATGTGAAAGAATAAGTGGGAATGTCCAGGTGAGAGAGGGACTTAAAGAGAGTGAGAGAGGGTATTAGCTAGGTGAGAAAGCCATAGCCATACACCTCTTTTACATACAGTATACCACAATATTTCTTATGCAAAGTTCCCTAGATTTTCGTGGGGGATTTCTATGGAATGGAATGGGCCTCTTTGTTAATTGGCCCTATATATATATATATATATATCAGTATTATTTATAATTAATGTAATGATTAATTACTCACAAAAGAATCAAGATGGTGCTGCAGTGGCTTAATTAATGAATTAATTAGATAACCTTAATAATTCATTTGGAAAGATTAATATTCCTTCTTTTACACTAAAGCCCATGCGTTACTTCTCTAACATATATAGTAATTAACTAAAATAAACAATGCATGCACAAATTAATAAACCAAATTGTGTCAGAAGATCATCGAGGGAGCCAAAGGTGCACCCAACTTGGTCCAGCTAAATGCTTTTTTTTTTTTTTTGATTAATTAGTAATTAAATATAATATTGGCGGAGTTTAATTAATTGATTCAAATACGAAGATTAATTCAATTCGAATTTTGGGGACCCATATATGGATATGCATGTTGACTCTTCTTTAATTAATAAGTGGCATGCGCGTAATTAATGGGAACTTATCGTCACCCTCGATCATCCATTATGTAACTTTGATGTGTTAAATAGTGCATGGGTTGTACCATGCATCTTTTTATTTGAATACGACATAATTGATCATCACCCATAATATAAATTTCAATATTTTTACTACAGTCAAACATTCTTAATACAAAAGAATTAGAGCCATGCATATATCTTTCATTTTTCTTATAACCTTATCTTATATATATATATATATATACCTGTGGACCTTTACAGGTATATATATATATATATATAAACCTTTGGAAGTATAAAAACCAAAGGTTTATATATATATATATATATAATGCGCATATATATATCTTTCATTTTTCTTATAACCTTATCTTATATATATATATATACCTGTGGACCCTATGTTGAAAGGGAAAGATGCAAAAGCCAGGCCAGTGTCCGTCAAAGTCGTCAGAAAAAAGAAGTCATGCTTTCTTTTGATCTACTCGCTAAAGTAAGAATGCTACACTTACATTGTACCCAAAAATTACCCAAATGCCACAAGGTTTTTCTTTCATTATATATGATATGACCCCAAAATTACCACGGTCAAATTTTTTTTTTTAGTACGGACATTTTTACCATCCACAAAGACTACGACGGAATTAGGATTTCTAATTGACCCAAATCCTACGGCGACTGAATTAGGGTTTCTAATTAAATGACCCTATAGCACGGTCACGGCTTTTATATAGAGTAATATTTGTTCTTTACACATTTATCATATTTATTTTATAATAATTAGCGTGTGCTTTCTGGCAAAACAGAAATCTCATTAATAATCTAAAATCCGTTATATAGAACCAATTTGGTCCCGTAACACAATGTCACAGATACAATCTGGAATGGAAGAAGTCCAAATTCTATCTATAACGCTCTTAGTAGCAAGTTTCGCAAGGCCATGGGCAGCCCCATTAGCACCCCTGCATACATGAACTGCTCGCCAACTAGAAACATTCCGTAACATCATCCTTATATTTGCAACTGTGTCCAAAACGAGCCCCTGTAGGCAGACCTTCATTTAGTGCCATCAGGGCTGTCTGTGCATCTCCTTCAATCACCACTTTTTGCAAGCCTAACTCAATGATAAGTTGCAGACCGTGTAGCATCGATAGTGCTTAAGTAGGTTCAAATCCTCCCCACCTTGTGGTACTTCAAGCTACCATAACGTGTCCCATATGAATTAGAGCGTGCTTTAAGTGGCTTAATTTCTCACATTTATTTGACCATCCCATGAATCTTCCCTTAGCTATTCCATATTGACACTAAATGACAATGCACACAGTTAATCATATGACAATGCATGCAATTAATCGTATGGAAAAGGTGAATTCTTTACATTATGAGAGCCAAAAAGATTATAATGTAAATGGTAATGCACCAATTTACTTGAATCCATTCCATGTTTTCCCTTATGCAGAGTGTCTACGAATAGGTTATGGCGTTGACTAGGCGTCATGACCCGTTGATAGAGTTCGACCCTGGTCAGGCATGATGTCTAATCCTAATCCTTTAGCGAGTCACATCCTTAGCTTATCTTACAACATATAGAAATTAAAGAACATTGAGAGACCGAGTGAGGGAGAAACTAATTAAGGAGCTGAAAATATATGTTTATATCAATGCGATAATTTTTAATACAATAAAATTAATAAAGTATTATAAAAATAGAGAAACTTCACTTACCTCCACGAACTTACGTGTTTTTCACAGACACCCCTCATTGTTCAAAATCTCTCAATTTGGTGGTATTAAACTTTCATTTCGTTTCAAATAACCTTATACCGTTAAATATTACAGTTAAATTAAAGTAAAAATGAGAAAAATGATTAAAGGTATTTTAGTAATTTCATACTTTTTCGATAGGATTTATCAGAAAATCTTAATGAAATGGGAAGAGTGAAAGGAATCAAAGTTCGATGCACCAAAGTAAAAAGATTTTGAATAATGAAAGTGTCTGCGAAAAGCGCACAAGTTCGTGCATGGAGGGTAAGTGAAATTTTTCCTATAAAAATATTACAAAATATATTAATCAAAAAATGCATTTTGAAATTGTTATCGATAGTAGTGATCATGAGACAAGATCGATCTTGTTGGCTGTTGCCAAGATTTAAAACCACACGCACACAACAAAGGGATGGATCGAGCAATTAAGGTAGAGGAGATTAAGCTTGAGATTTGCAGCGCAGGCGCATAAACACAAAAACAGCATCGAAAGAGAGAGAGAATCTGACACACACTAACTGGACAAGTGCTGTCAGCTGTGGCGTGGACCAGGAAGCGCATTCTCCAGTCTCCACTCAACCTGGCCTGAAAAGATTTCAAGAAAAAACCAAAAAGTCTTCATTCGCTGTCTCCCTCTAATCGTTTGCATAAACGCCTTTGTTTTAAGAGCTACCCCTTTCTAATCCGGCCCCTTAAGTATTTTGAGGTACATTGCAGGAAGATTCCAGGCAAACCAAGCAGTGGCTGGCCGGCTACGTCATGTCAGAGTCATATTTCTCTCTCTCTCTCTCCTGCTGTCTGCCGCACATATATAGCAACATTTCATTTGTGTTGGTTTTAGGGTTTCAGAGAGATCAAAGAGAAGGGCAATTATTAGCAAGTGGACGAGGGGTGCAGGCTCTGGGAGATCGAGGACTAACATGACTTTGTCGGTTGTTCTGCAAGACTCCACTCTCTCAAAAACTAGTCTTTTCATTACTCCGTTTCATCACTACACCTCTTCCTTTATTACATTGGATGGGTGGTAGGAAACACAACACTTCTTCTCCTTTTTTTTTTGCTCATTTTTCTGAGATTTTTTTAGAAGATCGATCTCACATAATTCATGAGTATATATATAATATATATAGCTAGTACTGCTGGGGTAGATGGTGCAATATTTACAGCTTAATTTGTTTCATTAACCGTAAGAGTACTCCTGGTTTGGGGCCCATCTGAGTTTCATCACAGAGATTTTTTTTTTTTTTTTGGCCTTTAACTTTTACTTCCTCTTTTTCTCTTCTTAGTTAGTCTGAGATTCTGTTTCTATTAAATCATCAATTCCATCATCAGTCAATTTACTGTTCAATCACTTGCTTACGTCTTTGGAGGTAGGATTCAAATTAGTGACATGAGTTGGTGGGTTTAGCACCCAAAACGTCAAGATCAGAATAAGAAAGAAAGAGAATAATTTTGGGTCTGCTTGGTGATTATCACTTTGATTAAGTTTATATTATGTTGTTGGAGCATGAATTAGGGTTGACAAGAGTACAGGGAAGATCATCAATAACTAACAGAGAAGATCATAAAGGAAAAAAAAGGGGAGGCTAAGATCATGGCTTTACATCATAAATCAGATTTAATGGAACTCAGAGGCCAAGATAATCTTTCCCATAAAGCTTCTTCAACCGCTATCGGAGAAAGAAGGGATCAAAGTGGTCATGGTAAAACAATCTTCAACCCATCTCCTGCCCTAGACCACCACCACCATCATCATCATCGTCGTCATCTGTATGATCAACAATCAAATCCAGAAACACACCAAAATACAGACAAACCCAGAAGAGATCCAGACCCGAATCCAGATCCGGTTCCAGCTCCAATTGCAGCCTCCGGTGCAACAATCATCAATAGGGCTGCAGCTGCACCAAAGGTTAGATATAGAGAGTGTTTGAAGAATCATGCTGCCAGCATGGGCGGGCATGTTGTGGATGGTTGCGGAGAATTCATGTCAAGTGGAGAGGAGGGTACGCTGGAGGCCTTAAAATGTGCAGCTTGCGAATGCCACCGGAATTTTCATCGGAAAGAAGTGGAGGGTGATCACTACGTTTCCAACAGAAATAACAATAATAGTGGTCGAGGAGATCAAATGGTACCTCCTCAACATCCTCCCCCGCCGCCTCATCTCCACCACCACCACCACCACAAATTCTCACATGGTTTATCTGCGAGCCCGTCAGCCGGGCATGTTGTGCCGATGATGATGGCCTTCGGAGCGGCGGCGGCGGAGTACTCTTCGAGCGAAGATCTCAATATGTTTCGATCTAATGTTGGTGTGCAAACTTCAGCACAAGCACCGGAATCGAAGAAGAGGTTTCGGACGAGATTTAGTCGGGAACAGAAAGATAAGATGATGGAATTTGCTGACAAGTTAGGGTGGAAGATCCAGAAGCATGATGAGGAACAAGTCCACCACTTCTGCTCAGAAGTGGGCGTAAAGAAGCAGGTTTTCAAGGTATGGATGCACAACAATAAACAAGCCATGAAGAACAAGCAAATTTAATTAAGTGAATTATTAGATTAAATCATGTGCACAGCGATATACTGATATCACTTTACAATTTAATTTTTTTTTTTTTAGCAATTTCTCATCAGTGACGCTAAACCTAAATTTTATCTGTAATCTACTTCTTTGGTGATTCTGAGTAATATATCATTAATTGTTAATCTCTCAGAAACATTAATTGGTAAAATCATGTTTGAAAACATGTTGTTGGGTTCTTAGTCGTGTCTCACCTTTTGTTTATTCCAATTAAACCTAGAACAAATTTTCAGCCGGGGAAAATAAAGCAAAAAAGGGGAAAGATAAAGAGAGAGCTAGGAGAGAATACAGCTTTTGCTCCATCTTAGTTAATAAGCAAGAAAGGTGACTTTATGTTCCACATGTTCTGGTTTCACCAATTAAGGTTTATGTTTCATATGCTAGCGCATGTCTCTTCCTGTAAAATAGAATTTGTATATTTCCTTATGAAACCCTACGCTGGTTTCTTCTATTTTTTTCTCAGGAATTAAACGGGACTTAAGGAGCCTCTGCTCTTTTGGTCACTAACACAAAAAGAAACGGGCATTCATAGCTTGTTTGAGAATTTGAGCCTACTATATATATATCCAGCTTCTTGACCTGCATTTTATTTGTGGAGTAAATTGGTTGATCACATTAATAGAAAAATGTTGTTGGTTTTCCATATAAATTTAACGATCCTTTTGGGAAAAAACATGAAGAAACCTTAGAAAATTCTACTCACCAACTTTCCAATTTACTGTGAAAAAATAGATGTGATCGATGCATGCCAATATAGTTGTAGAGCTCATCACAAAATATGAGCCATGTGTTGTTGCTTAAACACAGACATACACACGGATGGAGGCTAGGGAAAGAGAGTTGAGTTATAATATTACCAGGAATATTGGTACTATGAAAAATAGCAGCAGGAGCTTTCTGAAACATCGATTAGCTTGAAAGAATACAAGAGATCATGTAAGATATAAGTTCCATCGTCTTAGAGAGAAGATGGAAAGATTCATGCTTTGCAGGAAGGAAGGAAATTAAAAGAAGTCAATCTTGGCTGCGACAAATAGAGGAATCCATGTGCTGTATCTTAATGATGGGTCATAATCAAGGAGAGCCCTCCAATGGATATATACGAAGAAGACAAAAAGTTTCAGCTGAACCCTGTCTAATTTTAACGCAGTCGATGATTGATCTAGAGGAAAAAAAATAAAAATGAATTACTGTTTCTCAAGGACAAATGATCATATTCCACATTTGTCTGGGTTTGAGTAGTTGGATTATAACGGAGAAGGACAGGTGCAAAACATAACAAAGTTAGTTCAGCTACTTCGACGAGATCAATCCAAGAGTCAAAGACAAACGCTTGGAAAGTTATGGACATAAAGGACAGATGAACTTAATTATCAACCTAATAAATGCACTTCATAAGGGAAAATGCATATATTAAAGCATTATAATTTCATAAAAATCTCCGAGACAAGTGAAAATGTCAATATTCTATCTTTAATATCTTTGAATTATATGTAATAGAATTCAGAGGCTATTGTCCCTTCAGTTCTTTTGTCCTCAAATCTCCGAGACAAGTGAAAATGTCAATATTCTGCTGATAACCTATCTTTAATATCTTTGAATTATATGTAATAGAATTCAGAGGCTATTGTCCCTTCAGTTCTTTTGTCCTCAAATGCAATCCTGGCCATGCACCAAATTAGCACGAAGCTTTATATCCATGCAGAAATAAATAATTGTGGTAGATCCCACAACATTTTAATTTATAGTCATCTCAACTGACTAAATAGCCCCACGGGCATCCAATTAAGGATTCTAGTATAAACTGTCTGATAATCAGATTAATAATTTGCTTCTAGCTACTTGCATGTTTCTGTTCTCCTTTTATGTATCATTCTATAATTATTGTTTCCTATCCGATCCTGTCGTGCATTAAGATCCATTAATATTGTTAAGTTTCTCCTAGCTTAATTAGCTAGTGCCACTAGTTGAATTAATTCCTGGTTTGACCTCATTTCTCAAATTAGTGAGATGCATTTAAGATCATGGTCAGATATACCCACTTCTGTGCTCTACTTCAATGAACCAAATGGCCGGAGGTCGTCCCTCTTTTCTTTTCCTCTTTTTTTCTAAATGTATAGTCACCAATTCACTTTTGCCACGTATGCACCCCTCCACCTGCTTTCCCGTGCCCAAAGCTAGCTACCACAAGCTGCCTTCAGCCACTCTCTCCAACATGTGTAGACTGTAGAGCCCATCCCCACCACCTTCAATGAAGCGGGAATGATTTTATTGGACATGATTTTCTTTTTTGTCCAAGCGTGTAGAAAATGTGATCTCCATCAACCGCCTCATGCACTCATCATTAGTACACCTCTTTTCAATGATCCATTCATCACATTGAATCCATGGCGACCCTCTTCTCAGCCTTTTGGTCAAAGAACTATGGAATGAGATCTATTTGGATTCATTTCCAGTTTTATTTGTACTTTTATTTTCTTTCACCCCCATCTTTTGTAGTTATTTTTCTATTTTAATGGAATGGCTTAGAGAGAGAGGAAAAAAAAAAAAGTGTGCATGCGTAGCTACTAAAATATTATTATTGATTATAAAGGAAAAAATTTAATCATTTAATTAAAATTCTTCCACTTCTTTGGTGGGAACTCCACCTCCATGAAGTCCAGTACATAGAATCACAAACTTGCCCTCATGTTAATGAGACCCAATACATGAAATGTTAGGATTGAAACTAATTAAAGCATCTACTATATAGCTCTAATATCATGTTATATATATATCACCACTTGTCTTAAGCTTAAACTGATAGAAAATAGTAAACATTTCACAAATAAATCTCATTTTTAGATTGCAAAAGATTAGTACAAGAAAAGTTATTCGGACAGAAAATTCATTATCCTAAACATGTTTCGGAAAACATATTATCATAGCAGAAGGAAGATAATAGTAAACATGAACTCACAGATGATCACTTCATGGAGACAACGAAAAAATTGGTGATCCCCTTCATAGCTCTGTACTATGCTGCCTCATCTTAGCACCAAGATCACCAGTGGCCTGCGAAGCCTTTTCCTTGGCAGCCTCATAATTAATCTTGGCCTCCTCGGTCATGGTCTCCTTGGCTGAGTTGTATGAGTCCTCCACTTGATGCTTAGCTCTGCCATATGCATTGGCTGCTTTATCTTCTCCACATGACATTGCTCCTACCATTTTCTCTTTGGCATCATCTGAACCCATGTTTAATTTCTGCTTAACTTCCTCATAGACATCAGTTGCTTTATCTTTTCCGTAAGGCATTGCTGCAGCCATCTTCTCTTTGGCATCATAGGCCTTATCCGCGGCATAATTTGAACCCACATTTATTTTCTCCTTAGCTTCATCATGAGCATTCATCACTTTATCTTTTTCATACCCCATCGATCCTGCCATGCCCTCTTTGGCATTATTAGCCCTCTCTGAAGCCATGTGCATATTTTGTTCGGCTTCATCATAGGCATTGGCCGCTTTATCTTTTCCATACCCCATTGCCCCCGCCATCATCTCTTGAGCATCAGCAGCCCTATTGGAGGCCGTTTCTCCAGCCATGTCCATTGTCTCTTTGGCATCGCCAGCCTTATCTGTAGCCATTCTTATAGTTTGATCCGCTTTCTCAGAAGCAAAGTTCTTTACATCGCCCATCTTTCCATAAGCCATGTTGAAGGCTTCCCCAGCCTTCTGAGAAGCAAGCTTCGATGTATCTGGAGAACAAACAAGAAAAGAATAATGAAAATATTTACTTGTTAATAAAAATAATTGATTTTAATTATCACAAACCAATACCAGATGCAGCAGATTCCATTGTGTCTGTGGCCATGGATGCAGCATCCCCAGCATTACCCATCATATCTCGGGCTGCCTCTCTTGGATTCTCTTTTCCAATTCCAAATCCCCTAATATACCATTACAACATATTAATCAACAACCTCTCGGAGCATAAAAGATAATCATATTTTGTGCAACATAGACATATTAAAAACCATGGCCTAGTTAAAAAGTTGATACACATCCTCCCACAGCTAAAAATAATAATAATAAAATATATATATATAAGAAACTCGTGGGTGACCAAACTATCCCCTTACCATCAAGGGGGTGGTCGGCGACCAAATGGTATGGTACTATGGTTGAGGTAGGTCAACCCACCCCTAAGGGGGTAACCAAGGGTGGTGCAACAACGGCACAACATGAGGGCTCCTTGGAGGACTTGGGGCCGGCCACCTTGTGGCTCAAGAGTGGTGTGATCACCCCGAAGGCCTGGGGGACCACATCTCACCCTCAAGAAGGCAGTCAATGACCCCCTTAGGGTGGTCGGGCCACCCCAACCATATCTATTGGGCAACCATATCTGCTATGTAGAGACTTGAGATAACATTTAGGCTTTGTATTTCAAATGTACAATTCAGCCAGTGTGGCTCATCTTCAGAAAATGTAAATAGCAATACAGGGGCTCTGTTTTGATTACGTTGAACCAAAACAACATTATAATGACCGATCTCTCCTTTGAGAAGAGTTATGGACTATGAAGTCTGCCCAATAGGCCATTGGAATGTGTTGTTTTATGTCAAACTAGCAGAAAACACATGCGAAATTATATGGTAACTTCTAAATACCATAGACTGATGCTTAGAGCTGACAACATGAAGAGATCTTCTAAAGTCCCACTTGAAAAGAATAGATATTGATCTTATCACATTCTACAAAATTTTCTCAGGAGAGGTGGAAAAAAATCTTAACATAGATATCATGATCATCGGTGAGATCTCTATATAATTTGTCTAAATTTTCAAATAATGTAATACTGTGGAATCTAACTATCTGGGCCATAAAAAGGTTCCCCTTGATCAAATGGAGAGGATCCTAGCTATTAGGGAATAAGCTCTTAGATGACTTAATGGCTCATAAATAAGTAGCACTTTGATTTTGCTAGTTTTATTTTTTGGGAGATAAAAACTTAAAAAAGAAGTGTACGTACAGGATTCTTAACACATATGTATGCATGATTTATCAAAAAATAAATAAAAAAACTAATTAAAAAAGAACATATTAAATGGGTTTGGGAAGTGTGAAGGGAGCATTAATGGTGAATACTCAGCGAATGTGTCAAAAGCCCAATCGGCCCAAGACTCAGTCTTGTCCTTGGCATCTTGCATGGTTTCTGCAGCGCCTTGCATAGCCTCCTCTGCTTTCACCTTCGCATTCCTAGCCGCCACATTCATGTTCTCCCACGCGCCGTCCTTCCCATTTTCTGCCCAACACTCACACACCCCCACCCACACTGCAAACCCCAACACCAACAACAAAGCACTTCTGTTTCCCATCTCTCTCTCTCGCTTTCTCGCTCTCTCTCTCTCTCTCTGTCTCTGATTATAAGGTAAGAAGAAGAAGTGGTAAGCGAAGTGCCTTTTAGTGCGTCGAAATCCGGAGAGACCGTTGGTGGCTCGGGGGGGGGGGGGGGGGGGGGGTCTTTACGTGGGAATAATAGGCGTACGTGGCAATTAACTGGGAGGTTCAAGAAAGAGCAATGCTGCCTTTGCGACACGTGTTGGTTGAGTTTGACGACGTCCTGTATTCCTTTCCGCTCTTTGGGCTCCATGCAATAGCTTTTGTGGTCCAGACTCCAGAGACACAAGGCCCACACGATGGCTCTCACTCTCAGCATTCGGTATACTTTATTTACCAAATAAAGGAGTTTATCTCAAAAGGAGCTGAAATGAACAAAAAAAAAACTTTTCTTTTTTTTTTTTTTTTTTTTTGAAACTTTATTTACCCCTCCTAAATTTTTACGGTTTTTGCAAATATCTCTCCAATATTCAAAACCTCTTATTAAGGTGTATCAAACTTTAGTTTTCTCTTACTTTACCCATTCCGTACAGAAAATGTCAATTTTACTTCTGACTCCAAAACTACACCGTTTCCAAAACGATATAATTTTAGTTTTGAAGTCAAGGGTAAAATTGACATTTCGTTAGGATTTTCTGTACGAAATAGACAAAATGAGATAAAACCAAATTTTGATATATCTAAGTGAGATTTTGAATATTGGAAAGCATTTACAAAAGTGACTAAACTTCAAGGAGCAAGTGAAGTTCCCCCTTTTTTTTTTTTTGGAAAATGGTATTGCCACGTCAGAGAGTAGAGAAGAGAAAGTAAAATGGCGAGTGTCCATAGCATTACTCAACTAAAATCATAAATCTCAACAGCGATGGAATTGGTATATTCTTTCTTTTTCTTTTATTATTATTATTATTATTATTATTATCCATATCAATTAAAAAGAAAAAGAAAGACAAACAAATACCATCTAAAACAGATTGTCATATAGGGGAAGCTTCGGCTATAATTTTTTCAAAGCTTTTTGCTCAGTGATATAAGAGCATTTATGCTCGTGATCCTTCTTCTGTAATGATTTTTCCTTAAAAAAAAAAAAAAAAAAAAAAAAAAAGCACATTGTCATACGGGGGAAGAAAAGAATGACAAATTCCAATAGATAAAAGACTGTAAAGCAAAAATTTCCAATATTTGGGCTTTGAAAAAGAAGCCTGCTTTCTCTCTCTCTTACTCTTTCTCTACTCTGTAAGTGAAGTCTCATTCTCTACCTAAGCCGGCAGCCCACCTTCAGCTGCCAGTTTTAGTCGTTGGTGATGTTCCGCAACCTTGTAATCTACAATTTCCTCAAACAGCTGGGCATCCAACACGCAATCCGGGCGCCCATAAACAGCTGCTTGGACACTGGCCACTAGTTTTGCTATCTCACGCCCGGAGAACCCTTCTGTCTTCTGGGCAGCCTCTCGGATCACATCGTCCGATACGTCTCTTATGGTTATCTTTTGTGCTTTTTTCTTCAACCTAAGACCCCATTTAGATGTGCTGTCACCTTCATCGGAAAGGTACTTGTCCAAATAGAGCTTCAGCAGTTTAAAACGTTCCTCTTCCCCTGGAAGTGGAAACTCAATCACTTCATCAATGCGGTCGGTGACGGCACTGTCAAGATCACCTGGCCTGTTTGTGGCAAGAACGAGCACTACGTCCCTAGACTGATCACCAGTCCGGAAGAGCAATGCATTTAGAGCACTTCGTTGAGCTTCACTCATATATGTACTGTTGCGCCTGCATTGGATCCATAGTATAATTACTAAAAATCTGTTGCCAGAAGAAACTCATAACCATGATTCACAAAAGTGCAAGAATACTCCCAAAATATCTACTAGGGCACATAAAGTATTCTAAACTAACAAAAGCACCTTGAAAAAAAAAAAAGACTTACTCGCATAAGAAAGCATCTGCCTCATCAATAAAAAGCAGTAAACCTTTATTCGATTTTTTAGCCCAATCAAATATCTGATGGATTTTGGTAACAGCCTGCGCACCAAGGGGCGCAACATCTCCTCCTGTCATCAAGGCATAATCCAAACCCTGTATGGGAAGACTCAAGGGTAAGCGGGAGCAACAAGACGAAAAAATAAAATCTATCTATGAAGCTATTCCCATATCTTGGACATGTCCCGAAAATAAAATTGTATAAAAAAATCTACCTATCGCTGCTTGTCTAAGCAGAAGATGCCACCAAATCTACTGAAGTTGAAAGTCATTGTCACCTTCTATGGAATATCTACTCATATTCATTATACATGCTAATTTCTTCTTCTTTTTTTTCTTCTTTTTTTCTTTTTTTTTTTTTACATGTCCACATAAGAGAGGGGAGGGGGATTCAAACTAGTAACTTCCGTTTCATTATTCATTGTCCCATCTCAATTCTAAAACGGTACAAAAAAGAAATAAATTATCGTCTTCATTTATACATCAAAAACATCTCAAGGCTCCTATTTATTAACTTAGGTTCATCTGTTCATATCCAATTTATATAACGTCCCCCTTGAGACATTCATCTATTAAGTAAAGATAACTTAATAAACTAATAAAAATCCAATAAAGGTCATATATGTCAGGCAAGAGCAATAAAATAGAAGTCAAAAGTTAAGAGCATACTGATTTCCGGGCTATCTCCCTCGCAACCAAGGTTTTACCAGTGCCAGGAGGCCCATAAAAGAGCATATTACGAAAAGGTGCCTGATGTGTCTTGGTGTTTGCTGTAGCTCGAGCAAGTTGCTCTATTCTCTTTTGCAATGAAGGATGGAGAACAATATTTCCAAGACTTTTTTTACTTCCCACAGACCCTGCTGCCCCAGCTGATTTACCATATTCCAAAACTTTATTTTTTGCTCGAGAAATCACTTCTGACCCTGGAAACCTTGCAATCGATGATTCTCGAATAAGAGATGGCTGCCCTAGAATCCGATTAACATATCCCCACATAACTCTAGCTCCTTCTCTGAAAACACATTAAAGATCATCAAAGAGAATGAAATGACTTATCCAATTAAATGGGTATATAGGCACACTTGATGAGCCCCATGACACAATGGTAGCAATTGGCCCAGGCAGGGGAGGGGCAGAGGTAGTGGCGTGAAAGATGGTGGATGTGGAATCGATAGTTGTGTTTGTCCCATATACTCTACTTTCCTTGTTTCATACATGCCTTGTGATAAACAAATGTTGTTTAGGTAAGTCCAAGTTATATCTACATCCAACCTCTCGTAATGTCAAATTATGTCATTCCTCCATGCATCATGATAAGGGCTCTTGCGAGATTTATTTATTTTTTTTGTTAAGTAGGATGATTGCATGATTTCTAACTAGATCTTTGATAATGAATGGACCAAGCAACAGCCACTTTTTTCCTTTTATGATAGGTAAACATATACCGGATGCACATAACAAGAGCCGCATAAATCCATTGGTTATTCTTTTTAAGTTGAAAGTTGCCAACAAAAAGATAAACATGGCAGAGAAAATACTGCCCACATAAAAGTTAAAAAAAAAAAAATGCAATATACATTTTACTGAAGTGACAAAAGGGAAGGCAATGAGACTACGAGCATACAAACCTAGTTGTATAAACTCCTGCAGCTAATGCTGTGGCTCCTCCAACAGTCATAAGCAACTTGTTCCTATCGGTCAGTAGGACCCTAAAACCCCCTGCATATTAGAATTGATAAATGGTCAAAGTCATTATGATGTCATCCTGAACTCCACCAGATGGCAACCATAATATCAACAATTTAAAGTCCAATCAATAATTCGATACAGCAGATATGCAAAATACATTAAGCTAAGACCAATAACACACTGTTTTATGAAATGGAATAGCAGATGCCAAGGTTATCAATTCATGTACCATAACATGAGCATCAATTTCTTCACTTTCATTATCGTGTACTGTATTGCATCTTGTATCCTAAACTACAATTTAAGAACTAATGAGAGGAATAAAAAACATATGGAGAATTATCTTTAGAATCTATAACTAAAATACCCCTAGAAAGGGATAGGGCTAAGCAAAGTGAAAAGGGTTTTTCATAAGAAGAGAAATGAAAACTATTAGCCCCATACGAGATTCATGAATAAGTGATTGTTTCATATAGAGCAAGGAATATCCATTTTTTTCCTAAACAGGATTCAGCATGTACGTAAAATTGTAAGGCAACTAATACTCATGCTACACATGGTACAAAGTAACAAGTATGACTAAGTCACTTTTACTGATGTTCGCTGAATTCAGTTTAACTTTACAAGTATTACTTGAAATGGACTATTGAAAAGTACAAGTATGAAGCATAAAAAATGCAAAATCAGCCAGAGGCCCAGAGCACATGGCAGGAATCTTCATCCAAGAAACCAGTTATATTTGGATTGAACAGTCACCCTTGCAATTAAACAACATGAATACAAAAAACACGCTTGTTGATTGTGTATACCTTCAATGTGGCTAAAAGTTGTATTGATTGCAGCAAGCCATTTCTCTCTTTCACCATTAATCCGTTCGATAAGCATTCGCCTGTTATGTTCCTCCGTCAGTTTTGCTTCATGGGCTCGACCTTCAGCCTCTGCCATGGCCTTAACTCTTATGGTTTCACGCTCTATTTCAGCTCTCTCTTTCTCGGTTTCGCGCTGCTGAGCTTGGATCTGTTCCTCAGTAGCTCGTCTGGCTTGTTCTTTCCGTAAAGAGGACTCCTCTTGCATCCTAACCAAATCAACATTATGTTTCCTCTGAACTTCATGATCCGTCTGCAAACAACAAGAAAATAAAGTATAGTCAACTGTTTAACAGCAAAAGTCCTACCATTTGATTTTTAAAGTGAATAGATCCAGTGAGAGAAGGAGAGGGACCAGGGCAGAGAGAGAGAGAGAGAAATGTAAAATAGGAGTTAAAAACAAAGCCTACTCACTCTTGTACTCAATTTCAATACATAGGAATAATAAAGGTCAAGAATTGTGCAGCCATCTACTGACTTGAACAAAGTCTCAAGCAGAAAGGAACATTCCAGTCCCAAAAGGGGAAGGATAAAAAGGAATGCATAAGCTACACAAGCAAACGAAAGATTTGATATGTGTGCGTACATGCATGATTCCACCACTGTCCCACCTATTACTGATCCTTTTAGTGCGAAGAAGCTTTTTTCAAAACTGAATTAGGTGTTTAACATGCTATAGCCAGGTTGTATCTCCAATAGATTACAACAGATTATAAAAAAGAACATATAATCTCTTTCAAAGTTGGCACCTGCATTCTTTTTCTAGTCAGCTCATCTTCATATCGCAGCATTTGTGCCTTTGCTTGGGCTTGTTGTTGCATTAGATCTCTTTGCTCTTCATGCAATTTCCGCTGCTTTTCCTGTCAGTAAAAATAAATATGCTATAACAATTTCCAGTCGATGGGGGGAATACCATAACAATTCCATACAAAGATTGATCAGACATGCTGCTTTTACAATTAGAGGATTTTTTATGCCTGAAAAGTTCAAAGCTAGAATGGGTGCTAAGTTTAATGTGTAGGACCATTCCTCTTTACCAAAAGGAACCACTAAAACACAAACATTCAAGGGTTTGCATATACAGAAAAGAACCCATACAACATAAATGCGCTATAAATTGGGTGTCAAACATTATTGCATTCAGTAGAATGAACATAAAGCTCTTATGTCGAGAATCTCGGCCATCCTAAACAAAACAGGTTTCAACTTCCAGCAGTTTAAGGAAAACACTGCCATTCGGTCTACTTCAGACATACATACTCAAACGGGTTTGCTATGACAAGCGCATGGTCCGCATCATATAACTTAAACTAATAGCGTGACTGAAAAGCATAATCACTCACGATATCAGCTTGAGCTTGAGCTGCTTCAAAATGAGACTTCTCAGCGGTCAACTCCGCAAGACGAGTGTCTTCTTGCTTCCTCATTACTTGAAAAACCTAGCGAAACAACCACAAAACCATATAAGAAATTCAAAAGCAAAGAAAACCTCTAGCCCATATTTCTGGCCACCTATCAAACTGTTGAAGCAAATATAAAAGAAGAGAAGATTTCTTAATATTCTAAAATCGCATTACTGTATTTGATTTAAGAAAGATAATAGAGAATGAAATTTTCATCGAATATTTCATTTTATTAACACCAACTGATGAAAAAATTTCAACCCAAAAAAAGATTAGTCTATTTTTGCCACATTTCCTGATTCAAAATCTCAATTAGTCAAAATTTATACTCTTCTCTTTCCTTTCCTCCTCTTTTCTCAGCTACTGAACATAATCGCACAAGAAATTCACCAACGAAATCCGAAACCAAACCTGTTTTGCGAAGGGGGAGCTGTTGATTTCACGAAGAGCTTTGGCGCCTCGTTCCAACGACTCGGGATCGAAACCCGAGCCTCTGGACTCTTCGCCCTCGGGTTTCGCCTCCGACTTCGCATCAGAGCTCTGGTCTCCCTGAGGAGTCGAAGAAGAGAAAGGAAAGAAACGAAAGGGACCATCAGCGTACGCGCGGCCGGAGAGCGTGGACATGGAGGCGACCGCCGCAGCCATTGCCACGCACGACAATTTTGAAGAAGCCATAGGACTGAGATTCCGAGCACTGATCTGATTTTTTCAGGTCATTTGAGAATGGGTTTGTGAGAAGCTTCAAAAGGGTTTAGCGTCTGGCGCGAGCCATAAACCCCTCTTTTCCACTTTGCTAGGGTTTAAACGGAACCGAAAAATATTGAAAAGAGACTCGGGCTCGCTAGATGGGACCGCTTGCGTGCAGCGTAATCTAACAGTGGCCCAAAACATGGGCCACACAGCCCGCTGGGTGGGGGGGGGGGGGGGGGGGG